>JAQLOM010147403.1:0-15185 GCA_030068315.1 Chrysichthys thysi
GAGACTATGAGCTATGCTACAAGAAATGAGAGCAGCACCTTCCCGAGTGGGATGGACACCGTCCCGCCCTAACAGGCAGGCCAGTCTTGCCCTCAAAACAGCTCCAATTATCTATAAAGCCCACATTGTTTTCGGAGTATGTCTAGCAACTAATTAAGTTAATTGATTTCAGGTCTGTAACATGATTAGCTATAAAAGGAATGTCTTAGGCATTTGTTATGTTATCTATGTTCTGTTAAATATTGACTCATGTGATTTGAAAATCTTCTAGTTTTCATTTTATTCAAATTTAAAGAACGTCCCAACTTTTCTGGAATTCGGGCTGTATGTGACATGTTTGATAGTTTCTTTGTCCCAGATCGAGTGACAAGAAAACCAAATTAGTTGTGCAACCAATGCCAACAGTAACATTTTTTGCCTACAGCAGGGTGAAATAAGCAGAAACTCGCACATGAAGCATTGTGCAATATTATTTGGATTTTATAACACATTGCCATGCCATATTATTTTAAGGAAAACAAAATATTGTAATATAGTGGTGTTATTCTGGACATATAGCATGTTTTTCACCATGGGGTCAAACTGACCCCATGGTACCAAGAATGTGACTTTTTTTTCATGGTACCAGAGCAGGTTTAAGCAAATGTGTAAGGGAAGGTAGGTAGGAATTTGAAAGAATTGGATTTTAATACAGTTCCAGAGCCTTGTAGCAAAGGTGCACTGAATTTGTTCTGATGACTTGATACATTTTGTTGATGTTTTTCCTTATCCCTAATAATTTGTCACTTATCTGTGGAATTTTACAATACATCAAGATCTGTGACCTCAAATGTTATTGAATTGTCTTTGGCTTGTATGCGGGTTTATCACTGTATAGAACAATGTGGAAAGTAGATTTCCTGGACAAATAAACATAAATGTACAACACATGTAATAAGGTTCTTTACGGTAACATCCATGTTGGAAACATATCAGGATGCATTAGCATTTAAAATACAGAAGTTATGCAGTCAAATGCATCCCAGACCACCTCGACAAGTGGTTTGCATGACAGTGTCTTGAATGCATATTGGAGGTTGTTTACACTTGTAGTCAGGGCAGGAGGTAGCTTTCAGTTAAGATGTTGGATTACTAATCGGAAGGTCCACGATTCAAATCCAAGCTCTACCAAAGCTGCCACTGTTAGGCCACTGAGCAAGGTCCTTAACCTAAAAATAAAATGCTCGGTTGTATAAATGAGATAACACAAGTTGCTCCGGATAAGGGTGTCTGCCAAATGATTGTAATGTATTTATCACTGTCCGGTTGTGATCTTATCAGCCAAGCTGCATTTTAATGCCAAATGTAAACGGGGTCAGAGAAATTTGACACACTCAATCAGTACCACATTATTTGCTAGAACACCAAATGTTGTCTATTTTTTTTCCATAGGAGATGCTATAACTGCAACAAAGCTATACCACAAGAACAGCTGAAGCTAAAAATAAATAAATAAATGTATTATTATTTATTTAATAAATAAAATAATTAATTAAATTACATTTGGTATGGTTCTAATTAGCCACATTTGTAACCTGTTCTGTAGTACCAATTAGCTTGCTCAAAAAAAAAGGGTTACCAACAGCCAGTCAAATTTATTTATTTAAATAGATAATTGAATAATTGTAAAAATATTCAGTAAATAGTTGCCAGTGTAAATGTCTGGTCTTAATGAAACTGAGCAGGCTAGGTCTTTGGTAGCTCAGTGGTTAAGACATTGGTCTACTGATGGGAAGGTTGGGAGTTCAAATCCAAGCTGCCTATGCTGGGCCTTTGAGCAAGGCCCTTAACGCTCAGTTGTGTAAAAATGAGATAAATGTAAGTCACTCTGGGTAAGAGTGTTTGCCAAATGGTAATAATGTAATTATTGTGCATAAAAGCTATGTACCAAATCTCAAACAAATCAGCCTGAAGGGGGTGCCGTAAGATATTGCAATACTTTTTCACTTGTAGCTACTCGCTTTAATTACATTTTTATCAGTTATCTGTTGTCTAATTTTACTACTATCTGCTTATTTTAACCTGTTGTGTAATGTTTATTCTTTCTGTAAGGTGTCCTTGGGTTCTAGAAAGGCGCCCTCAAATAAAATGTATTATTATTATTATTATTATTAAAAAGGTTTTGCCCATCTTGATAATTCATTCTTTTTGAACTGCCATATCATATCACAAAACTTTCAATGGTCCTCTCTATGATTATCCACCATAGCAGCATTTGCATAGCTGTATTTTTTCAAACTAGTCTCAGACTTTTTATCTAGTTTCCATGAAATTTGGTGTACATCATCTGTCTACCATGCTGATAAAAATACTTAAAAAATTTTATCAAACCATTTTAAAGTTGCGAGCCACTGAAAATAAGGTTTAGCCCCATTGATTCTATGACTAATATTGTGTGACATAAAAGTTCATATTGAATGAAATTTAATATACTTAAGCTGACTGTGAACTTGAATTTTTATCGCGTTTCATGGATGTCACTACATCTAAATGAGTCATGAACATACTTTACATGTTATATATCATTAGCCTCATAGCATAATTGCCTAAGTCCTATTTCAATGAACGATGACTTTGTGCTATTAGGCTAACGATATACACACGTACAAAGGAAATCGGCCTATTTGAAACTTTAGCAAAATCTGGTGGGGAATGTTAGTCTGAATTGGCTTTTGTAAAAATTTACACACAACATTTTCACACAAAAAAAAATTATAAATGAATCATTCTTGATATCAAATGGTAAAAATCCTTTTCAATTCCAGGTTCCAACAGTACAAATGTGGGAAAGTCCAAGTAGGTGAATACATATACAAAGCACCATACCTGTATTTGTGCAACAACAGTGTGTTTTGACAAACCAGTTTTGAAAATACACATGTGGGTGGATGTTTTGATTCAAAGCTGTCTGCAATACATTCTCAGAACATAACTCCCAGTTAGTCATTGCTTTGACTAACAGGTGACAACATGTTATGCACTGTTAACACAGAAAATGTTTTCCACTTACTAAAACCAACCTTAACAGATAAAAAAACAAGAAATGAGGCAAACAGAACAAAGTTCTGAGTATGTTATTTTTTGACCGGAAAATAAAGTGTCATACCTTAATTACATATGCTTGTACAAAGGGAAGCTTTGTACATAGCTAACATTTCCATAGCTGCCTTTAAGCATTTAATAAAGGAATAGTAAAAGAGAACCTTTAAATAACCGGAATGACACATCAATACTGATGTCAATTCAGTTCATATACTGTCAAAATAAAAGGGAGCATATGGTAGTGGGATATGGTAGTTTAGCACGAAAGCAATAAAAATACAATGAAGACATTTTATTCTTTTGATTATAATTCACTTTCTGTTGTCCTGCCATTATGTACAGACAGGTAAACACACACATCTATCATATCATAACCCGTAACACATAATCAGAGATAACTCACAAATTCTGAAAGCCATTTCAGAAATGATTCAGTGTAGCAGTTGGTACAATTTTAACAACTAATTTTCCCTTGCTTGACAAGAAAATGATAGTGTATTATGTGTAAATAATGAGTCCAAATTATACCACTGTGACTCACAAAAATGAAAGTGTGTCTAAAAATGATGACCATTACTGGCAGTGATGTTAGTTTAAGCCTTTATTAAAGAGAGTTACAGTTTTACCCTTTCTTTATGATCTGAGCTCTTTTAGGCTACTGAGCACAACTGCACATGCAGAAACCTTGAGATCATAACGAAGCAAATTTTCTTATAGGCTAATTTAAACAAACCATAGTCCAAATTATTCCATCTGTCGCCTTAATTTTTATAGTAATCCTTTAATTATTTACATATTGTCAGAGAGGTGGGTTTTGGGCGTACAATGCGCAGGTAGAAGACAGCTATAGAATCCAAAATGTGTTTATTTAGAAACAGGGCAGATGTCCAAAAACGCCAGGCAAGGTCAAGGTCGAACATGAGCTAAGTCTAAACAGGAGCAAACAGGAATATCAAAGGCTAGGCAAGGCACAAAACAAGATAACAGGCAGGATTCAAAAGCACAGGCAAAACAAGCACGGTTATGTCAAGGCTCATCAATAGCATGGGAAATGCAAACTAATGCTTCAGAAAGGTGGTGTGCCTGAGCGAGTCTATTTATAGTCTGTACAATTAGTCCACGACACGCACGAACATGGCACGAATCCTCGCGCATGTGCCCGTGGCGCTGTGGAGGAAATCCCGCAAGTGTTTTTGCGTGGCGCGAGTCCTCCGGCCTGCACCGCTATTGGGGTTTCCCAAAATGGGTGTGCTGCACGCACATTATAAAACAAATGTGTTTAATGTAATGTTTGTGAAAACACAGCACTTAGTAGGCTAAATCACTCATACACATGCACACACACTTAAATTTCTTTGACTAGCCAAATTAGCTAGTCAGCCACCTCACTGGCCAGTTCAAGTCTATTTTAACAACAATTTTGTTTCTTTTATCAGCACACCATTACAGTTTATTGAAATAGCAAGATCTAATTTATTTAAAGATTTATTTATTTAGAAACTGTCAAAAATTCTGAATTGCAGACAAACTCCAATCTATAATCAATAACCCCATGATATTGTACAAGTGTTTATCCCTTTATAGGGCACTAATGAACTTGAAAATTCCAAGTTTTAACCTGAGAGTGTTACTGAAGGATATTACAAAACTTTGTATGACAAAATTTTTTTTTTTTTTTTTTTTTTTTTTCATTTTTACATTGCAAATCAAGGTCAACTGAGTTACAATGTATATGACCAGCGTAGACCAGCACAATGAGTCTTTAAAAAGTGTTTCTGGCAGGGTGTGGAGTTAATTTGTCACACCTACACCCAATCAGAATTCAGGGGTTTCAGATGGTGGGAAACTGGCCATATTGTTGCACTCCATGGCCTCTTGGGAAATCAAGTCCATATCTACATCGGAGTCCGTATTGCTCCATGATCTCCATGTTTCCTCTAGGCGGGTGTTCATGGGAATTGTAGTCGGGAAGTGACAGTGCAGGTGAATATTGTGTAAGTCCTAAGTATGTGTGTATGTCTAAATGTGGGAGTGCAGGTGCAGGGAGCTTGTGTGCAGGTGTAGATATGACAATTACATGCTCTGTAATTAATTAATCTAAAGTAATCACATACATCAATTTTTAAAAAATATGTCAATTCAAATGAATTTTGGCAAATAAGTACATTAATGAATAATCAGCATTATACACTTAATAGTCGGCCTCCAGGACCTCCAGGTTAGCTCCTAAATGCTTATTGTTGTGGTAATATTTCTGTGGAGCCCCTAAAGTGATATGGGCATACAAAAAATCCTGTTCATTTTCTGGAACACAAGTAAAATGTAAAACTTTTGAAAGTTTCACATGCAAGAAAGTTTGTGGTGTGCACAAGAATCTGTACAGGATTTGCCCATTAGGACTCCTTACCTATCAACAGTTCCATCTGGGCAGTTATTAAACCCAAATGTTCTATTTACTAGGCTAAGCAGCGTGCTCCCCTCTGCCTCCTTCATTTCACAAAGGTGCCAGAATGGCACTGGGTCAAAAGGCATCACAGGACAAGATTTTTTTTTAACTTTTAATTTGTGTTACTTTTAGTGTGATTAATATTAATGAAATAACTTTAACAGATCTAGGGTTATAGGATTATAATATATATATATACACACATAATCCTTGCAGTTCTATGTCCTCACAGAGGGGAAGGCCATTCTTATGTCTGTTGAAGTTACCAAATATGGTTCTTTGCTCAATAAAGGGTTAATCAGACTATATTCTAAGAGATCAATGTGTAAGGGTTTTAATGTTAGATATATGTCAAAAAATAAAATGCAAGTTTTACATTGCGCTACCTTCAGACTGTGATTTGTGATCTTAAACAGCATGATGAAGAGGTGTATTTCCTTGTATTTTCAAGCTAAACTTGGCACTTCTACATGATATCTTTTCCTCCAGGATGTACTTCTTGCTTAAGACATAACTAATATCAATAATGTTACTTCTTTCACAAAAATCAGAGGCCACTGATATTCGGTCTATTATATTTAAGAAAGTTTTTAAGAGAATGTTAAATGAATTATGCATTGTTAGAGTAAACAGAGTAATTAAATGCTATTCTTTATATTTGTTATTTCCTGTACAATTATATTGTCTATTTAAGTCCATGTGTTTCTGGGACATGCTTAATCATAGTTGGCTTTAAAAGTAAAATGAACACTAATTAGGCTTAGTAAAGAATTTTGGTTTAAGGAAACATTTCACTGACATTTTTCTCCCATTCAGACTACTAACACTGCTGAAGACAGCACAATACCCTTAAATTCAAGACAGCAAGGTAAAGTAGGTGTGGACTTTTTTATCTTCAAACCTTATAAACCTTCTTCCTGCTAAAGATTTACACACCTTTCATTGAAATGATGTGCATACAGGAAATACATAGAGGAAACACTCAATTTGACTTGTTTTTGTTTCCTTTCTCTAAGGTGGCGCCAGACGTGGAAAGTTCAGAAAGACCATGCCAGCTGCAAAACCACAAGGGAATAAATGGGCATCGAAGAAGAGGGTCCTCATCACCATCCTCTGTGTAGTGGTCATTTTGGGTATCTTGGTAGTGGCTGGATATTTAAGTGAGCATGTTTTTCATGTTTTTAATTTTAAAAAGAATTAACAGTTATCGTATTATTTAATCATATTCATATCATATTCCTAATCATATTAAATCATTCATTAATTCAATTCAACTTTTAAATAGACATTTTTTCCTCTCTTGCACCACCCCTCCTTTACTTTTATTGCTGCGACTTAGTCGCCCAACTCATTATTAGTAAGTATTTCTACTGCTCCAAATCACTGAAGTTCATTCCCCTGGAGCAAGCCTGTGATGGAAAACCAGACTGTGCAGGAGGAGAGGATGAGTCTTCGTGTGTCTCCCATTTCAGAAGCAACTTAACTTTTCCTGGTAAGACATAGAGTTTCATCAAAAATAGACATACCTTCAAATTTATATATGCAACCTCACACCAACTGTTTCTTCTTTTCTGAAGTTGTCCAAGAAAAATAACGGTAAATGTGACTGCCATCCTTCCTCTTGCTCATGATAACACTCACTGTGAATGAAAGGTGACTTTAATAAAACTGCTTGCACTTAAATCAATCAAACACTAATAATGCTATTTATCCTATGCAAGTATAGCTATACAGTATACAGAATATACAATAAATGGAAGCTACTACTGTCCACATAAATTACACATGCAGCGGAACATAAATGATTGACACTTTCCCGGTAATTTAGCTAAGCTAGCTGACATTAGTAATGATTGATTGGCTCTTGGAAATCTTCACTAAAATATTTGTTTTCACTCCATACAATTACTAACAGTTTTCAGCAAAATATTATTTATTTCTACAATTACAGTTCCGGCTGTGGTGGAACAAAATGAGAATGCAACTTCTTTGTCATTAAGAGATTATAAACAGAGCAAAGACATAACTACGGTAATCCTGTAGCACCCCTGGGGTCATATTTGACCCTAACATTTACTTCACCCTTGCAGGTGGTCTGGGTTTTACAGGGTTAAAATTCAATGTGCATAAAGAAAGAGAGCTGTCTACACATGCACACACACTATGTGAGAGAGAGCTACCTCCACTCTGTCTGAATCTATTTGTATCTTCTTACAAGCTTGCAAAGCTCGTGTCTGGCATGTGAACATTTTTTGATTGGTCATTAGGTCAACCTTGTCCAATATCTCACCACCAGAAATGAAAGCATCTGTCTCTCAACTTATTTTGATTTAGTCGTCATCAAGGCCTTGGTTAATATGTACTTTACAGAATATATCGAGTGCAGTACAGTTATCGGTGATGCACATTCCACACACACCGGGGCATCTTGTTCTGTTCTCTTTGTTTGTTAGCTCTAGTTACAAATGTCTACTACATGTAGTACAAAGTTGTAAGCATTTGTCAAATTTATATTTCATGGCATAAAATGAAGAATTGAAGTTAATGTTAAATTTTTTGAAGTCTATACATTGGTCAGACATCCTGAGCTGCATATTTGAATATTGAATGTATATTATATTTAAAACCCTGATGTGCATTGAAGGACAAAGTACTATCCAGAATAAAACTAGGGCCACTTATCCTAAGTGAAACAAGGTATGGTGCAGCCGTCTATGGAAAGGTTGAAAGTGTTCAACTTTGCAAGAGCTGAATTAGAGCCAGCAGCAAGTAGCCCACTCTTATTGCCATTTAATTTCAGATCATTTCTAGTCATCTACAAGTTGATGAAAGCAGATGATGATCAAAGCTAAATGTCATCAGCATAACAGTAAATGTAAACGCTATAATATGTAAGGATATTGCTGAGGGGGGAAAGATAGATAATAAATCAGAGAGGCTGCAAAATGAGCCCTGGGGAACCCCTTCGGATAAAGCTGAGCTCTCTGACTTGCAGCTTATTAAGTGGACAAACTTTGTCCTGTCAGACATGAACCGCTGATGTACACTATGGACTCCAATGTTGGCTACACATTAGGAGAAGCTGATGAGAAATGGTGTCAAAGTCCAGAAAGATGAGTATGGAAAGTAGTATCAGCTGTGCAAAGAAGGTCCACAGATTATCTTAACCAAAGCAGTGTCTGTGACATACTTAGGGTGAAATGCAGATTGAAATGGCTTGAAGACATTATAGTTTTTAGGTGATCCTGGAGCTGAGATGCCACCATGCTCTCAAAAAATTTTAATATAAATGGTAGGAAAATGGTATGTTGGCCAATATTTAGTAAAGTCATCAGGATCCAAAGCAGGCCTTTTCAATGTCATTATTGAAGGGGGGGCTAAGCAAGTGGTAAGAGAAAGTTATTGACCTATGGACTTCATTTGGTATAGTTCAAATGTATACCAAGGTGAAGTGTGAACAAATGAAACAGTTTGTGTCTTCAGCGGAGCAGTGTTAAGCAGTAAAGACAAGCAGTAGTTGTATTATATAAATATACATAACATTAAAAAAACATATATCAAGTTTGGGGTGTATAACAAAGCTATAGGCAAGTCTAGTCTAGATGGGACTAGATGATCACAGCTTTAGGCAGCCAAGGATCCAGAGATTCAGGTAAAGTCAACACTTTAAACATTTTTTTTGTCCTACATTATATTGTGCCTGTAAATAGGTACTGTAATTATGTGAATATTGTCAAGAATAATGTCTACCCCAAATTCAGTGGAATCATCAAATTTCCTTCAAATGGCAGTTAAACGAAATTTAGATAAAATAATTTTTCCTTTGTAAGCAGCCATATATGAGCAAAATAAAGAAGTAACTTTCATATTAAATAAAATTTTATTTTCATTTAAATGTATTTTTTATTAAATAATAAAAAGACTCATAAAATTATACTTGGTATAGTGTTTTAATGTGTCTTCTAAAAAGGGGAAAAAAACTTTAGTACCCCTAGGTAATTTAAAAGTGCCACACTTTGGAAGATGAGGAGAAGAAGAAGAAGAAGAAGAAGAAGAAGAAGAAGAAGAAGAAGAAGAAGAAGATATTAAAATAATATTTATCATTGCTTTCATGGGCAATTTTAGAATAGCCAGTTGACCTAATCTGCATGTATTTGAGCTGTGGAAGGAAACTGGAACAACCTGGAGGAAACCCAAGTAGGCACAAGAACAACATGCAAATTCCACACTGAAAGGCCCCCATTTTGCCAGAAGGCTTGAACCCAGATCATTCTTGTGAACAGTCTTGTGAGGCAACTGTGCTAATCACTGCACCACAGTGCCACCACATGTTACAATATATAAAACAACATAAACAAATCACAACACAAACCTATTCATTATATTTTCTTTGTACAATCCAGAAGGAAATTTTAGCCATATCACTAATCTCTTATATATACTAGTTGTTTTCTGTTTTGAATCAAACATAATGAACTGAAAAGTTAATAATGATTTTACACACACTGGTTTTCAGATTTAACCCCTGCCTATCTACACAAGAAGCAATTCACTGCATGTGACAAAACCAACCTTTCAGCTTTTTATTACTCCTGCATGAAGAGAATAAAGCATTATTATGCAAAGCACAGTCGATAATAGTAATGTAACTCTCAAAGTAACAGGGCCAGCAAAGGTCAATACACAATAAGTTTGACAAACAGGTAACGCAAGTCAAGTTAAAAGAGGCAAAATTTCAGGGTTAGGAAAACAATGAAGCCAGTTTGAAATACAGGATCATTCTCAGAAATGACACATATAAAATGGATACACATAGAAACTGGTACACAAAAAATCACAAAGAATGGATGATCCATGAATTATATGTTTTTTCATCATGGAAACAGATGCTGAGCATGATAAATGGAAATGTCTAGCAGAGGTTACATCTTTAGTGACTGCATCCTTCGAGGAGTAGTGTCCTGTGCTGGTGTTACATAAAATAAAACAGGAAATATTGATATTGTTTTGTTTCTAGTTAAAAAACAAAGTCCATGTTCTGTGTGGTTCAGGGTAGGATTTAAGTGAAAAATTCTCAGGTGAAAAACACAACATTGATTGATATGGCAGTGCACTGGAAGCAGTGCAATATAGTTAAAAAAAAAAAGACTTTAAAGGAGGTTTTACACACTGCTTGGTCATTTGCACATTCAATTTCAGCATGTGATGTGGACTATGCTGCACTGTTGTCAAATTTAATTAAAAATTCTTTGTTTACCTCTCCCTTTTGGCCTAGAATTGGATGTATACAACTGTTGATTCATGACGATTAAACTCAATATATTCTTTACAATAGTACAGTGTTGGTAAAGAATTCTGAGACTTTATTTTACTTTCATTCGCATGTCATCCTACAAGTCTTTTCATGCTGTACTATATAACAGCTGACAGCAAAAACATTGCAGGTAATTCTGTGTCTGCATTTTCTGTTCCTCTTTTTTATATCTGGGAAACATCTTCAAAGCAACAGGCTTTACTGTCATTACTCTCATATGCCTCCATAGTCATGACATAGCACATTACATAAGCCTATGGTATAAATGCTCAACTTGTTCCAATAATAATGAAACAACATTCTATACAACAGTTATATTTATTACCACAAATGCCAATTTATTAATGCATAATAAATTAACAGTGGATACAAAATCAATGAAACCAAATCAATCAAAATATATCTGCTTTATGAGCCATGGATTTATGAACTTGGATTGCAATACTTTTTTTTTTTTTTTACTAAAAACCTATAGCACTGCAATTTAAAATATCCAAAAAAAGACCAGGCTACAGAAAAAAAAAAAAAATTAAAAATTATCCCAGTTTGGGACACGAACACATGTGAGCGAACTATTGTATTGTGTGCAATAAATGAGTGTGTAAATGCCATATGTAAGTTTGGCTGAGTGCAATTAGAATGTTATGCCTTGAAAATATCCACTTGCCTCTCTCTCCACCATAAAAAAGAGGAATAGAAAATGCAGCAAAAGAAAATATATGTGCTTAATAATCTCTTACACTGGCATTCTGCAACATATTGCCACGTTCTGTCACGTAGGTGACATGTGCTGCAGGATGCATGCGCAGGAAGCCTGGAATAGATCTATAAATGTATATATTTAATAAGAGACAAACAAGCTGAAAATGGCAGGCAAACTCGAAAACCAAAACACGGGCAGAATGTCAGACGAACGAGCAAACGGGCAAACCAGGCAAGGCAGAATCATAATCAAAAAACAGTCCAAAGTCAAAACCGGGAATCAAAACAAGACAGACGAGGGCAAAGGCAAAACTTGGAAACGGGAAACGAAACAGTAATACATAAACAAAGCAGTCAGAAAATAACAAGGCTCAGCAGTAACGTACCGCAAGTTTGTTAAATGCTTCGCACTGAGTGTCTTTAAAAGAGTCTTTTAAAGTCCAGAGTTAACGAGCCACACCTGAATCTCATTGTCAGTCGGATGACCTTGAACATGGCTCGTTGCGCATGCGCCGTTGGCACTGCTGTAGTGTGCTTTCAGCGCCACTTTCCAAGGCGCCTGAAAACAGGTACATTTGCAAGGTGCGCTCCTGCGGCTCTTCCAAGCACTGCGGAAGCGCGTTCAGTTCGGGTGGATTCCTGGCACATATGTAACTGTAAGTTTTCAATATGGAAAAATGAATAAGGTAACAAAACGTAAATAATAAGGTAAAAAAAAAAAGTAATATGTCAATGAAAGCAATTACACGACAGCTTTTGAATCTGTTTTAAAAGAAGGTCAGACCCAAGTGTGTGCTTCGGGTCTGCCCAAGGTGATTAAGGAACATAGAGACATTTTATTGATCTGTAACTAGCAAAAAAAAAGAGTGTAGTGATGTTTAGGAAACATAGAAGCTTTACAAAGTTATTTTAAATTACTATCAAAAATTGAATTGGTTATGTATAAGGTATATATATATTATATATTAGTAAAGTGTAAAAATCTGTGATGAGTTGCCTGTGAGGGAGTGCTCAGTGTTCTTTGTGTAAGTTTTAAATCCACCGCATCCCTGACCGGGATAAACCAGGTAGTGAGGATGAATGAATGAATGAATATACAAAAGCTTACCCTTGCCTACATTAAAACATACAACTGAAATGAATGCATTAATCATTACAGTGCATAATTAAATTATTATATGACTGCAAAGCTGCATTTTGTGATGGACTTTTCCCCAGCCTCCTCATTATGATCTCTGTTTGAGAAAGTATCTTCAAATACAGAAGACCTCATGAATATTAGAAAAGAAAATAGCATAGTTCACTGTGCAGTTCATATAATTTAGTTCATATAACAGTGAACTTTGCCTGGGAAGCAATAGGTGAAGTCCTAGGGTAAGGTTAAATGTAAATGAAGGTTTACGCATGGTTACTAAAACAGATGTAAACTATTGTAGAAGTAACCTATAAGATATTTTATTTATTTGTGCTTACACTGTATTATTTAGTGTTTCCTTTATTCTTTTGGGTAAATGTTTTTCATTGTTTTCAATTACTGAAACACAGATTTTTGCATTAGCTGAAATAGTTGCAACACCACCCACCAGTATGCAGTACATTAACAGTTGCACTTCATGCTTTTGACCACCCAAGGGTACTAGTGTGTAAAGCTTAGTCCATTGCTTCAGGACATACTTTATTAGCAATATCTATCTATATGGAATTGACTAGCTAACATGTCTTTCATCATGTCTCTGCAGTACGGTTGGCCACGAATCTTTCTGTGCTTCAGATATATAATGCCACTGAAAACAAGTGGAGAAGTGTGTGTGCAGATGGCTGGACTGTGAAGCACACTAAAACAGTATGTCAGCAGTTGGGATACACAGCGTGAGTATGAAAATCTTACAAATTTTCATACAAAATTTACAGATGTACTTAATATTTAACATTTTTAAGAATTAAATTTTTATATGATTATGATATCAAAGTTATGAATATTGGACTAAACTTGATAATGATAAAATGCCTGTGACCAAGCTGATTCTTTGCAATCTTTGGTTATATAAAATAATATAGCATGGTTTAGGACTTATTTTGATATGCATGTCTGTTAGACATTTTGATAGCATAAATTACAGTAAAATATGTCAAATAATTTTTTAAATATAATCTACTGTTAGAGCTAGATATTTTTAATATCTTGATCATCCCAGTGCCATTTACAAAGACATGAAACTAAAACAATATACGACTTATTCAGTCCACCTGACCCTGTGTCTCTGCTTTTCTCTGTCTAGTAATCCTTCAGCCAGGACAGTCCTTTTGACTGATCTGTCATCTGATCTGAAAAGGTTTTTTTGTGCTGTGGGACCAAATGAAATGCAGCCCATTTCCTCCAACATTACAAACCAGTCAGTCAAGAATTATTAGTTCACTTTTGCAACTCTATGTCATATATTGATAAACATACATTTCACTGTTATCTTTGCCATATCTTTCTATTTGCCACCATGATAGTGAGCATCATTTAGGAAAGTCTTGTAATGTTGGCTTCTATGTGGTATTATCATTATTTATGCACAGACTTGCAAAGTTTTGTTAAGTGTAAATGTCACATGTGGACCACATATATATGCAGGACAGTGCAGTTACAACATCTCTGCTTCTGTCCTCTAGAAAAACTTGCAGTTCAGGGTCAGTAGTTTCCATATTATGCTCAGGTAAGCTATGGTTTTCATTTTAATCCTCAAAATAAAATAGTTCTATGAAATACAGTTGAAACCAGATATTTATATACACTTCAGAAAAAAAACACAAAACCTTTTTTTCTCTACTGTCAAACATTAAATCAGAGTAAACATTTTCTCTTTTAGATCAATAAATATTAGCATATTTTTTGCATTTGTTAAATGTCAGAATCGAGCGAGGGAGAATTTTTATGTATTTTTTTATCACTTTCATCCAAGTCAGAAGTATACACACACTAAGTTTATTGTGTCTTTAAACAAAAAGAAAAGCTCAGAATGGAATCATCTGGAGTTAAGAAGCTTCTGATAGGTTCCATTTGAGTTGATTGGCAACACACCTGTGGATGGATATAAAGGCACACAACAGAGCCTCTTTCTTTGACATCATGGGAAAATCAAGAGACATCAGCCAAGACATCAGGAAAAGAATTGTGGACCTCCACAAGTGTAGCTCATCTTTAGGTGCAATTTCCACATGCCTGAAGGTCCCATGTTTATCCATTCAGACAATAATATGCAAGTATAAAAAACATGGGAATGTACAACCATCATACTGCTTGGGAAGGAGACAGAGTCCCAGAGAGGAACGTTTTTTGGTGTGAAATGTGCGAATTAACCCCAGGATAACATCAAAAGGCCTTGTGAAGATGCTGGCTGAAACTGGTAAGACAGTGTCATTATCAACAGTAAAATGAGTCCTGTACCATCATGAGCTGAAAGATTACTCTGGGAGGAGAAAGCCATTACTTCATAAACCACCAGAAAAAAGCCAGACTATAGTTTGTAACTGCACATGGAGACAAAAATCTTAATTTCTGGAAACATGTCCTGTGGTCTGTCTCGTCTCGTCTCGTCTTCTACCGCTTATCCGGAAGGGCCGGGTCGCGGGGGCAACAGCTTCAGGAGGGAGGCC
>JAQLOM010147451.1:0-15166 GCA_030068315.1 Chrysichthys thysi
CTTGACCAGTTGTCTTATTGTATTTTGCGATCCAACATAACCTCTCTGTATTGCACGCAGGTGTAACCATCGATATCGTTGCATCTGCCCATTTCCAGCAATTTCAGTTTGCAAGAATGTGGCCACTTCTACCAAGTTTGTATGATTTCATCCTTCGGAACAAACGAAATTTTCGGCACAACCTTTTCAGTGTCCTTACACTAAAGATCACACTGTGGTTCTGCGCTAAAACAGTGAGGATTTCTTTATTGCTAAACCTGATTCTGAAGTACAATTTGAACAAATCATCTACACAAGGCATGTTGAGTCGTCAACCAATTGATCGGTCTGAGTTCAACTTTATTCTCGACATGTCGACTTTAATCTCATCATGGGAAAATAGTTTTTTTCTTCATGTGTGGCCCTAATACTCCGTCGTATGTCCCCCACTAAAACAAAGTAAAAGAAATCACATTTCCTGACTGAGAGACCGTGTCAGATGAGAACCACTTCAATAAAGTAACGCATTGCATTTTATGTTCAGGAACAGGAACGGCGTTGTGACGATAAAAACAGTTATTAGTTAGATTACTCGTTACTAATAAATATAACGCCGTTATTCCCATCACTGATCAGGAATACTCATAATGTCTACATTTAGATATAACACAACAAACCTGCCAAATGGCGAGCCAGGAAATGAAGACTGGTGCCCCATTTTGGGTCGCGACCCTTAGTTTGGGAAACATTGCTCTAGGGGTTTCTTTCAAGCAATCTCTGTAACATCGGTGACAACAAGTGGAGCTACAGGTCCTCCAGGCCTCCTTTAGTTTCAGGTTTTATCAAGGGACATTGTCACAAAGAAGCTTTACAGAAATATCTAAAAAAAAAAAAACAACCCATTTCATTAAAATTTAAATGAACAAATTTATCCTTGACGAGCAAACCAGAAGTGGCTGTGGCGAGGAAAAACTCCCTGAGATGACCTGAAGAAGAAACCTTGGGAGGAACCAGACTCAAAAGAGAACCCATCATCCTCTGCATGACAGCAGTGCATTCACAAATTCACATTTCTCTTCGATAACGGCATATTAGATGCAACAGTGGAAAGTGCAAGTGTAAACAGGAACTTGTGATCAACTTACAAGTATGAGCATCAGAGTCATTTCTGAATTTGTCCTAGTTTTGTCAAACTGAACGTAATACCAGTTGAGCGACACTCCATGCCGACTAATATTTCACATAAAGGTCCTCAATCTATGTAAAATTCCACTTCCTAGAGAGAAAAAAAAGGTTACTAGCGTCGTGTTAGCCAGTAGCAGACATGGCAAATGATACTTTTCATGAATGTAACTTTTGACCTAAAATATGAAAGCACCTCCGATGACAATGAAAACAAAAAAGTGACACCAATTTTACTGGAAGCACCTTTAACAGGAACGTATAAATCAATGCGTGCCAACTAGCCAGCTAACCGACATGCTATAAAGTGAGTGTGCAACCTATTTCCAGTGGAGCAAAAAGAACCAGAACAATTGGCCATAACTGTGTCCAAAATATCACTTACTCAGTATTAGTTTCTTGTTTATAGATCTGTCGTATAAAAGCAAAATAAAAATTGAGGTCATGCTGTTGTACTGAATATCACCATGGCTGCGATAAGCTATAACTGAACGGTAAAGATAAGTTATAACTGAATCATAGTTGTGCTGATATTCAATACAACAGGAATCCCATTCATGTGATATTGATTAATTCAATGATGGAGACTTGAGTGCAAATTGTTTTCAGCAATTGTAGCCAAAAGGCTCGCCGGAATGATGGTGTGGTAGATAGTACTGTTGCCTCACAGCAAGAAGGTCCTGGGTTCGATCCCTAGGGTGGACCTGGGTGTCTTTCTGTGTGGAGTGTGCATGTTCTTCCCGAGTCTGTGTGGGTTTCCTCTGGGTTCTCCAGGTTTCCTCCCAGTCCAAAGACCTGCACAGAGAGGATTAGGCTAAATGGCTGCTCTAAATCGCCTGTGAGTGTGAATGGTTGTCTGTCTCTGCAGTGGATTGGTGACCTGCCCAGGGTGTACCATATCTTTCACCTGAAGTCAGCTAGAATTCGCTCCAGCTTCTCCCCGTAACCCTGAACAGGATTAAGTGGCAGAAGACGAACATCCACAGCCATCTTATTTATTTCCATGTGGTACCATCAATCTCATGGTGATCTCACATGGTGCTGTCCATGTGAGAGGCATCCTTATCAGCAGCAAGTGAATTTCGGCAGATCCTGTGGCAGCAAAACAGTGTCCTATTACCTTCTTAACATTTTCAGTTTGCCCAGAGTCATTTTGGGGTAAATTTGCACAGCACATACCTCTCCGTTTATTACTGAGAATGGTGTCCTTTGCTGTGCTGAGCTCCTTTTCTCAAATCGTCTGTTGGCTTGTGATAGGTGCCGCTTCTCTGGTTGAGTGTTTTCCCCCCTCATTACACTGTGCTCACACTGCTGAGCCTGCAAAATTAGTGGGATCCTTTATCACATGCATATGGGTACAGGTTAATTTTTCCTGTATCAGCATTGAATAGGGACTCCATAGGAATTTCCCAGCATAGCCCTATGTGCCTCAAACATCGACGTTAGTGGCTGTGGCCAAACCACTCGTAACGAACCTTCACTGTCATAACCTTCATCACTATCAGCAGATTGAAACTAGAGCCAAGACTCTTTACTTCCTTTTTTATACTGTGCAATTTTGGAGTTTATTGTTCTTGGTTATCACTCAACAATTAATTCAGTTTCTAAATCTTCTAAGGGGTAAATGACCTACTGCTGGAATAAGAGGAATTAGTTACAGTTAAAGTAAAGGTTAATGTTCCACAAGCCACTGCTGTTTTCTCTGTATAGGCCAAGTCCGGATATAATTTAATTGTAAAACATGGTGCTAGTTTCCACTGCTATGCTGAGGACACTCAACTATATGTAAAGCAAATCCAGATAACAGACACCAGCTTAATAAAGTCGAGGAACGTCTATAGGACATTAGACACTTGATGCTGAATAACTTCATTCATTCATTCATTCGTGTTCAGGTTGAAATATTGCAATGACCCACTGATTGGATATTGCAACAAATGCATAAACAAGCTCACGCTGAATGCAGCAACCAGTGATTTACTGGCTCCCATTAAAATTTTGCACTGATATATTATATATTATATATTATAACTTATGGGTTATAATTAGTGCTTTCAGACTTAATGACTTATAATTACACTATCTGGTGTCACCCAGAACAGGATGGATTCCACTTTGAGTCTGGTTCCTTTCAGAGTTTCTTCCGTATGTGTACTCAGAAATCTTTTCCTTCCCATTGTCACTTCTGGCTTGCTCATTATGAACTTATTCAAAGCATTTGATTCAGTGAATCATGGTCTTCTCCTGCAAATACACAAACATAGTGACCCTTTGCTGAATTGTTTTTCAAAATATTTGATTGGGAGAACTCAGTGTCTGTAAATAAGTATAAATCTGCTCCTTTAATAGGAAAGATGGGTGTTCCTCAAGGATCTATCCCGAGACCAATTTTATTTTCTATTCATAAATGATGTAGGGGTAATATCAGCAAATTAGTTATACCAGTGTTAGGTTTTTTATTTTTGTTTAAAAAATGTTTCCCTTTTATTTAGAAAAAGTTCAGAAAAAGTACTTTTTGGCAGAGTATGGTGATGCCATTTACATGCATGCATCTTCATTCCCTTCCCTGGTTCCTTGTAGGGTAATAGAAAATCTTACAAAGTCATAAAGTGTTCCTGTCCCTGTCAGAAACGTCAAAAAAAGTAAAATGAACTAAATATAATGCTCCTATCAGAATTTAGGAAGGAAAACTGATTTATTCTTTATAACAATAAGACTATTGCTATTCCATAATGTAGCTTTACGTGGTCAAAGGTCGTGGACAAAAGTAGTAATGATGAAATCTCTATACAGTATATAGCTTGTACGGTAACCCCCCTTCCCCCCGAAAAAATAAATAAATAAATAAACAAACGCTTGTCTGATTGGTGCAAATAGTTACGCCTTCATTTTCGACGTCAGCATCTAGTGCGATTCACGAAGCATTTTACGGCGTAGAGTGCGCGCGCGGGCAGCTTGAGTAGCGGCTGGGGTTTACGGTGCAGCGGAAATTGCGTGGATAAGTTTGTTGTGTGTTTGGGGGTCAGATTGGTGAACTTGTGGAAAAGTTTCCAGCTAGTCAGCTCCGTTCTCTGCAGGAGAGACATTCAGGAAGCCCACCATGTCGGCCCAAATCATCAGCGGAAAAGAAGTCTCAGCGTAAGTTACTGTTATAGGACGCCTCCAAGCGCAATTTACGCAACTGTGAGGCGGAAGCCTGAGGGGGACATGGGGAGCATTCAGGCACGCGCGGGGGTCATTCAGGGGGCTTCATGATCATGCTTCTTCAGTCCTGATTTCAGACAATGAGATGATGTCTGTGCACTTTTAATGGCTGTCTAGTGTAAATGGCGCGGGTTAATAGTAAGGCATGAGAAAGTGCTCGTGTTTGAGGAGCGCGTGCAGTAAGAGCACGTGCAGCGCTCGTGCGCGATTCATTATTTACTTTTGTTTGGTCCCTGATCCTCCTTTAGTGTGCAAGAGTGCATGAGATCTGCACTGAATAGTATAGGTGAAATGCCATATACTTATATTCTGTATGATATACGTATATATATATATATATATATATATATATATATATATAGAGAGAGAGAGAGAGAGAGAGAGAGAGAGAGAGAGATGTGTGTATTATAGTGTGTGTGTGTATGTATGTATGTATACAGTACCGTGCAAGGAAATGCTGCAAAGTAAAAATGACTTCAAAAATAATGAAATTAAATCTTTCCACTTAAAGGAAAAATACTACAACATGCACGAAACGTTTTTTTTCTTAAACAGTAATCCCAGGCACAATGTGTACAGCTTCTTAAGGAAATGAGGTGGAAAGTTTTTCTGCCACGCTGCCCTTCTGGAGACTCAGACTTGTGAACTTGCTTCATTTTTTGTCTGCAAAACCCAGGAGTCCTCATCTTGTGTTTTCTCTGAAAAGTGTTCTCTTATGTAATATGTTGCGTTCTTTGCTGACGTACAAAACTTTTCATATACAAAGAATTTTTTTTAAAGTAATGTCTGGACATCAAAATTTGTTTTACGCACTGACTCAGTAATGCAGAAATCGGAAAAATAAATACCTAGAATAAAATTTGTACTAAAAAAAAAAATAGGGTGTCTAAGTCTTTTGCACAGTACTGTATGTGCATGTGTGTGTGTATATGAATATATATAAAATACAGAAAGTGACTACATTGCAGATCTTGGATCTTTATCAGAACTGCTGTATGGTTGTAGCATCAATAAAAATTTTTAATATAATTTTATTTTTATTTCTCTCTCTCTCTCTTTATTGGTGCTATAACCATAGAGCAGCTCTGACAAAGATGATCAAGTGATAAGAAACTTCTGATAAGACCCTGGAGCCTTTAGTAATCCTGTAGTTTAAATGCATATCTGATCACAGTTTGTGCCTGATGATGATGATGATCAGCATTCAGGACTGTTCAGCACTATTGCATCCACTTGGTCACAAGTCTCCACCCGGGACATTGCATGACTGATTTTTTGCGTAATTAGCAGTGGCTGACCTACCATGCTCACAGTCTTTCCTTTTTTGTTTCTTTTATTTTTAACTATGTGATGATTTCTGTTTAAAGAGCTCAATCCTGGAATTTGCAGACATGGTGTAATCTTTTGGCCTGCCACCCACACTGACCTTTGGTGCATGCCATTTTATTTATTTTTTTTTATCACCCAGAGATAAAACCAGATCCAGTGTTATAGGCTCGTTTCTGTTAAATTGACCGCACAGTGACTTTGATAAGTGTTCAACACTTCCTCCTCCTCCAACCACTTATAATGGTATTAGTTCAATAAAAGAAAAAGGCCTGCTGAACTAGAGGTATGTGTTCCTGCTTCCTGCTCCCAAAGAAATTCTGATCCCTCCTTCCTCAGTTATCCTTTTTGTGATATTCATGCATTTACTTGGTTCTCTTTCTTAAAAGGAAATGTCGGACAAATAAAACCATAGTAATTTATTCCACAAAACCTCTGGTTGATTAGGGTAAAGAGTTTACTGTTGAGTAAGGAGTAAACTGTCCAATATCGTCCTGTGTTCATCAAAACAGCTTTTCTTTGTTGCACAAGCTTCATTTCTGACCACCTACTTTGACCTGAGCGACACTAAAACTGCTCCTGTGACGTTTGGTCGGTGCACACCCCTACACTGAGCTCAGTGAAGTTATTGTTTAGTGTCATATGATCTTTGCTTGGTCTGTAGTACCTCGTTTATGTGCACCAAACAGTTCAACTTAGGATCGTACTAGGCTTGTGACGATGATTACATTTTGGTTGGTTATTAATGGCCATGAACATTTGCTCTTTTACAAGAAATGCTCAGCTTGACAGCCTTAGACCAAGGGACACTTGTGTATGCACTGAATTTGGTCTTCTACTGTTAGTTTTAAAGCCATCTTGGATTTTGAAAAATAAATAAAATAAATACATTTCATATAAGGAAGAAATGATTATGGGTCAAGACTAGGACACTCTCTAAATATTATGTGTTTGGTTCAAACTCTGTCCTTTTTTATTATTATTATTATTATTATTATTATTATTATTATTTTTTTTTTTAAATTTTATTAAGTCTAAACTAATCACATACAACCCCAAATCCACAAACATTTTACACTGTGTAAAACATGATTAAGAACAGAATGCAAAGATATCCCAACTTTTTTGGGAACTGGTTACAGGCACTCAGAATGAGTGTGTATTTATTTAAAAAGAAAAAACCAACCAAACAAACAAAAAAAATCAGGTTTATCATTTTGGACAGTGAGTACAGGAAGTCCTCAAGTTGCGATGAAGATGCCTTCCACTATACCTATCGTGAGTTGAAAATATCGTATGTTGAATGTCGTAGGCCACTGCTTAGCCTAGCTTGGGTATCTTAGCCTAGTTTAACCTAGCCTACTGAGGAGTCTTTCCTGTAGGAGACATACTTTTGAATTAAAATTAGCTCTTGAAGCACACAGAAACCCCAGTAATGCACTGTACAGTACACAAGTTAACTCCGAGAATTGCGGGAGATTGAGAGGCATCATGCAAGGCGAGTGATGCGTACCTCCGGGTGTCGTTCGCGTACCACTGAGTGTCGTTCGGACGTATCAGACGTCATACTGTTATGCTGGCCTGCCAACAGTGCCTGCCTGCAAATCTTAAATGTTCTCTAAATATTTTACAATTTTGATCATATCACAATCTTCGTCAACTACGAAAAACCATAAGTCAGACCATCGTAACTAGGGGAGCACCTGGATTAGGATTAGGGTTAAATCTGGGTCTCCAGATTTCTGTTTATTGTATGACCTATGGACTTGAGCTGTGACAGAGGTGCTTAAATCCTGACGTAAATGTCAGAAGGTTGTTTTTAAGTTGAACGAGGACAAAAAAATTGCACAGTTTTTAAAACGCGAGCTCGCATTCTGAAGAAACGTCAATGTGTTTGCAGTCTTCTTGAGTGATAACAGGAACTCTGATCGATTGTTTTCTGTCTGGTGAGAGGAGGAGTTAAGAGAGCTGGACAGATTAAAGGATTGCACAAATCCCTTTTGGTCAAAATGAAGCAAGGGCTAATCCCTGCTATCAGCAGGTAGTCAAATGGCATTGTGGGTAATGTAGGAAACTTGTGAATTAGACTAACATCAGCAGATGAACAGATTTCAAACGAAAAAAAAGTAAGCTTAGAATTTTGTGATTAATCTAGGAGGTCAGTGTAGATCGCAAGTTATGTATGACGAGTCATTTTTCAGGTCGTTCGGGGTGAAATGTTCCTTTAAGTTTTGAATCAAACTGACAGTCTTGGTCTGCTTTAAAGGTGTCATTCCCCCGAGAATCCGTTTAGTACTTGCTGTTTTTGAAATACGATAGGTCACTCCGAATTGCATATGCATGCTGCACGTGAAAATGTTCTACCCCATATTCCTGCATTAGCCATAATAGAGCATAGACAGAAAAACAAGCAAGTCAGAAAAAACCCTTTGAACTTAGGTTCACCCACCTTGGCTTGGAACCGCCCATGGGAAGACAGTTTTGATTTTGCGGCCAGGAGAGAGCAGAGCCCGACTCGGCAGGTAGAAACTAACTATTGAGAGTAGAGGAGCTAACAGCGATGACCCACTGGAGGGAGTGTCACAGTGCTGTTAGCCAATCAGAGGCGATACGTTTGCCTGTCATGAATATTCATGAGTAAGAATCCGAAATCCTGCCGTTCTCCCCGCACCCACTCCTCCACCAAAATAGAACAGCCTGAAAGAGGAGCACTGGAGCACTTTTTTTTTTTTCTTTTTTCCCACCAAACCGTCTCACAGGGCATTCATTCATACTAGAGACCACTGCACACTTAATGAAAAAACAATGCAATGACACCTTTAAGAGTAACTTAAGCGAGAAAATGTCTGACCTGTTTTCTTACCTCTTATGAATCATGTCTGAGAGGAATTTCATTTACTTTAGTCAATAAAAGAATTGACTAAATTGTTGTATTTTTATTTATTTATTCATTTATTTTATATTTCAGCCAAGTGCGGGAGAGGCTGAAGAAGGATGTGGAAGAAATGAAGGCCCGAGATCCAAATTTCACACCAGGCTTGGTGGTGTTGCAGGTCAGCAGGAGCAAGTTTGTTTGTTTTCTTTAATTGCATGTGTTTCCCAGAAAATATGGATATAGTTTTGTCATGGTAATTAAAATCCTCTTGGAACTCTTGTGCTATATGTTTATTCAGTTACAAATAACTTTATATTTTACACATTTACAGTGAACCCCCGCAGTATCGCGGTTCACCTATTTTTCAGCGCATCGCAGATTTTCAAATTTTGATGCGTGGAACTTTTTGGCTTTCGCGGGACTCTGGGATAGAAAATATAAAATATAATAAAAAAAAAAAGTTAATTCAAACATTAAAAGAACATTTAAATCGAAATAAAACAGTATGCACTGTATTTCATGAGTGGATGAATACACAGTGGCGGTGTACGCCGCTTGAGCTAGTAAACAGGCTGTAAACAGGAAGTGACCTCACCGGCAGTAAGTACGCATGTAGAATTTTTATATTGTGTTAAAAGGACGTATGTATAAGAGTGTAGAAAGTGTTTAAGAGCATAGGATGTGTTTATAAGAGTGTGGAGAAGGTTAATAAGAGAGTGGAAATGGTTTATAATGTAATAAAATAAAATAAATGTGACGGCGCTATTTCATGGATTTCACCTTTCGCGGGGGGGGCACCGGAACGTAACCCCCACGATAGGCGGGGGTTCACTGTGTTATTAATTTTTTAAATTATGATCCTGATTATTATTGTATTCAACTTTAATTACTTGCCAGGTACATTCTATACCACCAAGGTTCTTTTTTTTTTTTTTTTTTAACAAAAAAGTAGCGCAAATGAAAATCATCTTAAGACCTGCCTTTAGTCCAGACACCGACTGTAAGATCAATTAGCCACAGACAATTGTAACCTTAAGCATTAAATGGCAGCAGTTTATCAGTTGCTGGTGTGGTTACTTATTTTATGTGTTTATGTATGTACACTATGTGGCCAAAAGTATGTGGACACCTGCCCATCACACCCATAAATGGTTCTTCCCCAAACTGTTGGCACAAAGTTAGAAGCACACAATTGTCTAGATGTCTTTGTATGCTGTAGCCTTATTTCCTTTCACTGGAATCAAGAGGCCCACATCATGTTCCAGCATGACGATGCCCCTGTCCCCAAAGCCAGCTCCATGAAGACTCCACAGTTTGCCAAGGCTGGAGTGGAAGAACTTGAATGATCTGCACAGAGCCCTGACCTCAACCCCAATAACCACGTTTGGGATGAACTGGAACATCGACTGCTCCCCAGACCTCCTCATTCAACATCAGTGCCTGACAACACTAATACTCTTGAAAACCTTTCGAGAAGTGTGGAGGTTATCATCACGGCAAAGATGGAACTGAATCTGGAGTGGGATGTTGAACAAGGACGTGCTGTGGTTGGGTGTCCACAAACCTTTGACCATATTATGCATGCATGTATGTATGTACAGTGGCACCTCAGTACTCGAACCCATTAGACCTCGAATTTCTTAAGAGTCGAACCAACCAGTTCGAAAGAAAATGACCTAGAACTTGATCTGAATCTCAGAGGTTGAACCGTGGACCTAAAATAACTTGTCTGTGTCATGAATCTGCCCACGTGGAGCCCTCTTTTAACACACCTGTTTTGGGTATCCACAATAGCGGTGCAGTCCAGACGACACACAACGCTCCAAGAACACTCCGCCGCAGCGCCACTGGCGCATGCGCTAGGACTCACACCATGCCTGAGCGTCATGTGGGATGCTACAGGTGTTACGCATTTGGTAACTAATGACGCAGACTTTAAAGAGACTCGCTCAGTCACACCAAGGTGCGAAGCTTTAGACTGCATTCCCTGCGCTATTGCCAAGCCTTGATTGTCTGTTTATGTTACCTGGTTTTGACCCTTTTTCTATCCATTTGGTTTTTGTGATTATAGCCTTTGCCCTTGTTGTGTTGTTTGCCGTTCGGATATTCCCTTGAGTGTTTTGACCACGACCTTGCCTGCCGTCTGCCTGTACCTCTGCCGTGATTGCTATTAAAACTAGTATGTATCTTACCTCGGTCTCACACCTGCGCATGTGTCCGCTCACACCCTACATTCATGACAGTACACACGGTGAAATGAGTCACGCGGCACGTCTCTCAGCAGAAACAAAGGGTAACGCTTCAGTCTCAGCCTCGCATTCGCTGTGATAGCATCGTTTGTTGGTGATGGTGCTTTTTTTTATTGAAAATATCAGGTAATACACTGTACTTTATATCATTTTGGTAGCCACTGCACACCAAAAAGTTATGCAATAGTTGTACAAATGTGAAAATTGTAATGAATGTAATTGTTGTGAAATGTACTAAAAGATTGCGATTTATGAACAAATTATTGAATAGTGAGGTGTAATTTTTTGAGGTCGGGAACCAGTTAATTGGTTTTCCATAATTTCTTATGGGGAAAATTCAATCAGAACTCGAACTTTTTAGGATTCGAACCCGAGCTCCGAACGGATTAAGTTTGAGTTCTGAGGTACCACTGTACTTGGTTGGTTACTTATGGGAAGAAAAAGACTCTGTCAGTGCTCTTCATAGGAAATCACAATACCTCAACAACACCTGGAAAAACAGCAAAATGTTGGGAAAAAAGTATAATCCAAGGGATTTGGATAATGCAGCTGTTGATTCAAGATTGAGTTTAGGCTTCATCAGGTCGTCTTCCTGCAGTGGACCCCTGTACCACTGAGTGGCACCAGATGCTCTAGATCAGGGGTGGGCAATCCAAGCCATGGAGGGCTGATGTGGGTGCAGGTTTTTGAGATAACCTCTCAATCAGCCAATAATAAAGCAGTTTAGAGCTGTGGGAGGAGTCTTTTTTTAATTGTTGACTGAAGGATCATCTCAAAAACCTGCATCCCCCCTGCTCTAGACGGTGTGCTTAGGGTTGCCATAATAGTTGATTTCTGGCAATATACTTTCCTCTTCATTTAATTCCATCATTATGACAAATAATTTAATTTGAAACGCAGCTCTTCAGAACCCCTGATCGTTATGTCACATCTGTCTTGCAGGTGGGAAACAGAGACGACTCCAACCTGTACATCAGCATGAAGCTCAAAGCTGCTGCTGAGGTAAGTAACCTAATGTAGGCTCTAGCAGTTGAAAGGTTGCTTATGAAATAAGTTAGTCATGTTATGACAGTAGATATACATACATATATATAAAAAATTTGTATTTTAATTTTTTTCCTTTGAATGTAATTTTAGATTGGGATCAATGCGACGCACATGCGACTTCCACAGACCGCGACTGAAGAAGAGGTGAGAGAAACCTCATGGATGTACAGGTGCTCCCTGAGTTACAGTGGGCCGATTTGCGATTTTTCGGCGTCACTATGACTGTTGCGAAATGTGAAAATATTTAAAATTCTCGCGCAGTGTAACAGCGTATGATGTACGATATGTTCAGACGATGTCCGGAAGTATGCGGACGATGCCTGGATGTATGTGGACGATGCCCAGATGAACAAATCACACACCTTGCGTGATGCCTTACTCTCTGCTCTCTGCCTTTTTATATACCATCCCCTCCCTGGGATTCAAGTACAGGTGCTCCCTGAGTTACGATGGCCCGATTTTATGATTTTTTTTAAGTTACGATGACAATTGTCATCCGCTAAAAATCGTAAAATATTTAGAAAATATTTAAAATTCGTGGACAGGCATCACAGACAGGCCAGCGTAACAGTGTATGATGTACGTGGACGTTCAGACGACACCTATAAGTACGTGGCCGACACTCCGTACACGGACACGGTATACGGACGATGCCCAGATCACTCACCCTGCGTGATGCCTCACTCTCTCCTGTAACTTTACCCTGTGTATCAGTGTATAGTGGTACCCCACATGATGAACGCAATCCATTCCAGCGGTGCATTCGTTGTGTGGGGAGATCGTTGTGCGAAGCACAATTTCCCAGAGCCTCCTATGGGAAATCGTGTAATCCTTTCCAGGTCGCCGCGAAAAGTTGAGAAAAGTGAAAGTGAAACTGGAACCATCTCCTGCTGATGCTTTGTCTTCATCTGAGACGCATCTGGCCGGATTCAGCCATTTTTTTAAATGTAACACTCGATTTTTCACGTGCAAAGTGCGAAACGCATTCGTTCTGCGAGTCACGTGTGCATTCGCAGCGGTATTCGCTATGCGGAACGTTTGTTCTGCGGGGCGTACATTAAGCGGGGTACCACTGTACTATCCCTTCTCTGGGATTCAACTACAGGTACTCCCCGAGTTACGATGGCCCGACTTGCGATTTTTTCGAAGTCACCCGCTGAAAATCATAAAATATTTGGAAAATATTTAAAATTCATGGGCAGGCATCGCTGGCAGGCCAGCGTAACAGTGTATGATGTACGTGGACGTTCAGACGACGCCCAGAAGTACGCAGCCGACACCCAGTACACGGACGATGCCGGGATCACTCACCTTGTGTGATGCTTCACTCTCTCCCACAACTTTACCCTGTGTATCAGTGTCCTGTACAATGCATTACCGCATGGGTTGGTTTTTTTTTTTGTTTTTTTTTTGTGTGTGTGCTTCAAGAGCTAATTTTAATTCAGCAGCATGTTTCCTACAGGAAAAGACTCCTCGGTAGGCTAGGCTCAGCAGTGGTTCCACATACGATATTTTCCACTTTTGATGGGCATCGTCCTCAGCAACCTGAGGACTACCTGTATCTTGTGTCCATTGTCTTCAATTGCATGTAGAAGAAAATCAGAAAACAAAGTCAAATTTAAAATGTAAACGTAAGCTCTTTAAAAAGAAGGAATTGATCGTTTTGGAAGCTTGAAATATTTCATGTGCCAGTAGTAATGTGCATTTAATCATAAAATAAGATGCTGGAAAGCATATGAAATCTTTGTCAACTTCTGTCTCAAACACACACACACGTGCTCAGGTCCTGCAGCGCGTCAGAGAGGTCAATGAGAACAGCAGTGTTCATGGGCTCATAGTGCAGCTGCCTCTGGACTCCGTTCACCGCATTGACACTGAGAAGGTCACCAACGCTGTGGCTCCACAGAAGGATGTAGATGGGTAAATAAAGAGACTCAATCTACCTTTCTCCCTTCTTTCACAAATTATGATTAAAGACCTTCTGTGCGGATGGGTGGTTTTTTTTTTTGGTTTTCCAGTCTGACTAGCGTTAACGCAGGGAAACTGGCCCGGGGTGACCTGGGAGACTGCTTCATTCCCTGCACTCCTAATGGCTGTATGGAGCTCATTAAACAGACAGGTTGGTGCCTGGCCTTCTGTTGTATAACTGTTAAGAACATCAGGACTCATTTATCAATCTTTGCTGTCGTGGTGTGTAAATGTTTTTCGCAACTCATATCGAAACTAAAAATTCCCACCAGGTTTTCAAAGGTTAAGGGAATGTGTATTTTCTTCCCATTCACATACATATGCTGATCAGTTGCGATCACCCATCAATTACAGATAATTACTAAGTGCAAATGTTCATAAAAGGAAAAGCTCATGACAAATAATCGGTGTGGTATGTGCTAACTCTTTTAATAATGCTGCTTGGTCGCTGCAGGGCGTCTCTATTACAGACACTAATAGGGCTGGGTTCAAAAAATCGATTCACCGATCAATATCGATTTTCGTTCAGCATCAACATCAAATACGATATCGATTAGAAAATTCGCAGATCAGTCTTTTCCTGTATGCACTAATTTATTCTCGCGACCACGCAAGGAGAGCTATAAAAACGTGAGACCGGCGAAACTGAAACCAAACTGAGCCATGGCTGAAGCTGCTCCGCTGAAGTCACCGTCTGGCCTAAAGGCCGATGTTTGGCGACACTGCAGATTTAAAACTTACGAGGATGGAGAGGAACTGGATAAAACAAGCAATCTGCACATTGTGCCATATCGAGATAAAAGATTGTGGAAATAATGTTGGATTAGATAAATTATACTGAATAACTACTTATTTGAAAAGTTTACAGTCCACAGATAACATTGCGGTACAGCCTATCAACATAGGGATATGCTCCACTCAGGTCAAGTCATTTTATAACCAAGCAAAACTAGTATCGACACAAAGAAATCTCTAAATAAATCGATATCGAATCGAATTGAGAATTGAATCGGATCATGACCGTGTGAATCGAAATTGGATCAATTCTGAAATCAGCAACGATACCCAGCCCTAGACACTAACTGTATCTCGTTCTGTAGAGTGCAGTCTCTCTTGTCTTAATTGAAGAGCAAGTCTTATTTGGCTTAGTTCATAGATATGTTTTTTTTTTCTATTTTAAAGCTGGGCGGCACGGTGGCTGAGTGGTTAGCACTGTCGCCTCACGGCGAGAAGGTCCTGGGTTCGAGCCCTGGGTTCGACACAGGTGCCTTTCTGTGTGGAGTTTGCATGTTCTCCCCGTGTTCGCGTGGGTTTCCTCCGGGTACTCCGGTTTCCT
>JAQLOM010147455.1:0-15164 GCA_030068315.1 Chrysichthys thysi
GTGTGTGTGTGTGTGTGTGTGTGTGTGTGTGTGTGTGTGTGTGTGTGTGTGTGTGTGTGTGTGTGTGTGTTCTGATTTCAGTTGTTTTGAATGCATACTTTTTTTAATGTATGGCCAAAACAAATGTTCATATTCTGTGCTTTGTGTGTGTTCATTAAATGCTTTTTCTTTTCATGTTGAAGATTTTATTTACCTGAAAGGGCCCATGAGGTTTATTTTTTGTAATCATGCATGCAGTAATAAATTGGTGAAGTGCACTCTTGCTGTTGAAATTTTAGATTACACTTAAATGTATTTGTAAATGTATACCAGGGTGGTGTACAGAAATATGCAGGGGCAGAGCATGGTTTACAAAAAAAGAAAAAAGATGCGTAAATCTGAAGGGCCCTAGGACTTTTATATTTTTTAATTGTTTTTACTGATGTGCATGGATTGAATCAAGGATTGTGTTCTGGCTGTGCTGCTAAACTGAAATAGCCATTTCTGTTTTTATTGCCTTTGTTTTGTATTTCACTGTAAATCTTTTGGCTGTGGGGGTTTGCAGGCTTGCTGCAGCCTGCTTTGGAGCGTCTTGCCATTGAGGCACTGCAGCTCTGCACCCTTCTCCTTCCTCCGGTTTCTCGCCGCAAACTACAGCTGCTCCTGCGCATGATCTCACGCATGAGCCAGAACGTGGACATGCCTCGGTTGCATGACACCATTGGCACACGTACACTGGTAGGGAACAACTCTGTTCTGTCACATATGTCTATAATGCTAATTAATAATTTTTCTGGATTTCATAATGTATACATATTTTTACTTAAAGCTCCCTCAATCTCTCATGGATGTATTACATTCTTGTTTTATTGTGGCATGGTTAGACATGGTGTGCCCCTTTTTCTATGTGTGAATGCAGATGGTACAAACATTCTCTCGCTGTGTATTGAGCTGTGAGGAAGAAGTAGATTTAGATGAGCTCTTGGCCACCAGACTGCTATCCTTTTTAATGGACCATCATCAAGAGGTGCTCCAGGTACCCATGTACCTGCGTAATGCTGTTGAACACCATATCGCCTACCTCAGATCACAGGTATAGTCACAGATGACTTTTATTATGTCATTTAGAGCAGAAATATGTTGCCAACCAGACTGAAATTGGACCGTGGTACCTTTTTTAATCCCACTGTATAAAGGGTCACCTTTCATGCTTGAATTTAAATGTGCTGCCTCAGAAATTTAAAAAAAAGAAAAGAAAAAGAATTTACAAAAATGATTGGATAAAATACAATCCAGTACATTTAAAGCTATGATGATGTTTATGTTTTTCACAAGTTTGCAAAAGTTTGAGAACCGAACAGCGAGCTGGATTGTACAGGAGGCAGGTGTCTGGTTCTAATGTCAACTATTAGATGCCAAATCTATAATGTATACCTGTTTGGGATGCTTGTTTTAAAAAAAAAAAACAAAAAAAAAAACCATTTCTGTGGGCAATCCCATAGATTGACAGTAGTTTTAGGAAAGACACCAAGTATCTAAAGATGCAGATTTCAGACAGTAATCAGCTGCAAAGAATTTAACAGGGTTCTACATTTGTCCAGAGAACATGTCCTCTAGAAGGTGCCATCACATGAACCACACCAGAATTTACTTTGACAGTGAAGAAAAGCCAAATAATGCAAGTACCTTGTTTCACTGTTGGAATAATAAATGGAATATAAGACAATTTTATTTTCTAACACAATTAAGTAAAATTAAAACTGGCCGTCTTCATGAACTACAGCCATTATACAATCTTACACACTTTATATATTTATTGTAACGTAATATTATGAATATAGTTTTCTGCAGATCCTTCATATAATTCAATACATAAAGTAATGTTATCACCGTGTGTAAAGCAAACATGGGGGGCATCTATAGAAGACAGTGCTGAAAGTAATTAGGGGAAATGTTAGTTTTTAGCTGCTTGCTTTTTTTTTTTTTTTTAAACACACTTTATTGTTTAGACATCTAGTTCTAAGCCTAGACAGTCACAACTTGGAGGCTACGTTAATGTGTGTAAATACACTACACAGTGCTTCTGTGTCATTCTGTTCTTTGGGAAGAACCGCAAACTAGCACATCTTTGCATGCCATGTTTGCCCATTATCCCCTTCTCAACGTTATGATGCAAAGACATTATTGCAGACACATTTAGTTGTTCATAGAGATGCATTGATGCCAATTACCAAACCCGTTTACTCTTGGACATAAATGTTGCACCTGAAAAACACCTGAGATAATGGCATTGATGCATTCTTGGATGTTTTTGTATACTGAATTTAGCTCCGTTGTATTTAAGATGTACCCCGCTCTGGTTGTTTTTGTTTCTCTTAGAAGAAACACCCTCTTCAAGCCTACTCCTTCTGCAGGCAGATCAGCACTCAGGAGTTTGAGGAGCAGAAGCTGTCTTTGTCTCAAGCAGCAGTTGCAGAGCTGCTGGAGAGCATCATCAAGGACAAAGGCATGTCAGTTAAGGAGAAGAAGAAGAAACTCAGACTGGTAAAGACCCTACAAGTGCATTTTCCATAAACTTTCCTGATGTAATGGTTGTTTATATTTACAGGCATGCACAAGACAGCTTTTAAAAATTGTCCTCTCAGTTTCAGAAGGAATATCCTGACATCTACTCTCGTCGCTTCCCCACCACAGAAAGTGAAGCACAGCTTTTTGCAGATAAACCAAAGATCAAACCACCGATGTTAATTGGCATGAGGAAGGCTAAAGCATTTAGCATTCGAAACTAAATACCTCTGAAAATATGTGTTGTGTACCTGTGTCATGTGGTTAAGCCATGGATGCTTTAGGATTATGGGACTTGTGTGACCACTCTCACTGTTGGGGGTCAAACACATGGCAGGTAGTTTTGTTTCTGTGTTATCTTGAGTAAGAGAAGGGAAACAAAGTGTAGAGCAGTGGTCTACATGACTGGAATTGCCATTATTGCAACTGTTTCATGGGATTGAAGTGTTTTTATGTCAAACCATTTAAGGGATGACTATTTTTAAATTAATTTTATTTTTCTCACTTTATATATTTGTTATTTATTTAATGCACATGGTTGCCTTGCATTTGTGGGAGCTATCAAACACTTTTATTTTACAAATTTATAAAATAAAAGGCATTTCACGGTTGACTTTACTGTCAGTTTAAGCATTCTCTGTTCATAGTTTGGGTAATTTTTAACTCTGACGCTTTTGGGAGATTAAACCCATCTAACTGGAACCATGGGTGAGGAATTTGTACATGAAATGTTTACAGAAGGATTAACAGCTACTCCTCTAAGCAAGGTTGTTTATAAAGGAAATGAAGGTGTGTGTTTTATAACATTTACTTCTTGGTCAATCTTATTTATATTTTCAGTGTTCCCCCTGTCCTTGTGTAACTATTTTGTCCTCCAGATTTTAACGTGTTCTTACTAGTTTGTTTTGATTTAGTTAATTCCAACATACTAACTTGAAAACTAAATTCACGCTCAAGTTCTAGAGGGTTTTTTTTTTTTTCCTGTGATTGATTTTCTGTCAGTCTGTAACTGAAGTGTTAGTTTCAACCAACTATGCAATAGAAATGATTTGCACTATTGTCATTTGATGTCATCACAACAGTTTATCTAACCTTTTAGAGATTTAATTTGGGCAGACTAGTATTTCCAATATAATGATTTTCATATTTGGTTGTACATTGTTTTGGTATTAATACATAAATAAAAAATAAATACTTTTAATCTGCTACTGAAGTCAGCTCTGGTCCAGACTTTCCAAAAATTATTTGCCATGATTTCTACTGAAGTCAGTGTTGAAATGTAATCTTGAGCTGTATTCATGGTGTGATGCTTTTGTTTAAGACTCTGTTTTTAACACTGCCAAGTTTTTGTACAATTTCTATGGAATTTATACTATGGAATAAAAGAAAAGGGAAAAAAATGTTTTTTGATTATATTAATTTACAGAATATATTAATACCTTGTTCACCCATTTTGGGTATGATTTGTCACATCTATCCAAAGCATATAGCAATCAATGGTAAGATGTTGCTCAACTAGTTGGAGAACTTCCTTGCTTTTTCAGCCATTTGTTCCCCCCGTGCCAACTTTTTTGGGACCTGTCGAAGGCATCAAATTTGAAATGTGCTTGTTTAGTGGATAAAGGTGTACAATTTCCCAATTTGAACATTTGTTATGTTCTCTATGTTCTGTTGTGAATAAAATATTGTCTCATGTAACTTGAAAGTCTTTTAGCTTACATTTTATTCAACTTTAAAGAACAACCTAACTTTCCTGCAATTCAGGTTGCACTTAAATGGATATCATAATAAACATCATTTAAAGGGTCAAGAGGATCACACCATATAAAATAAAATTTAAATGGCTCTGCCCTATTATGACAATCAGACAGATTGACAGAGAGACACAAAATAAGGTTAAAGTCATGGCATTTATATTCATACCCTTGCTTGTGAATCCCCAACTTCCCATTAAATTTGGATCTGTGTTAACGACCATCTTATTACACTATCATCTGAAAAAGCATGGCAAAGATACTTTCATCAGTATACACTGATCAGCCATAACAGTAAAACCACCTTCCTAATATTGTGTAGGCCCCATTTGTGCCACCAAAATAGCTCAGACCCATGGAGGCATGGATTGCACAAGACCTCTGAAGGTATGTTGGCACCAAGACATTAGCAGCAGATCCTTTAAGTCTTGTAAGTTGCAAGAGAGGCCTCCATGGATGAGCCTTGTTTGTCCATGGCATCCCACAGATGCTTGATCTAGGGACACTGAAGGCTTAGTCAACACCTTGAACTTGATGTTCTTTTCATTCCTGTTTAGGTATGTAGTAGGTGTCAAAATAACATCCACATGAATGCCAGGACCCAAGGTTTCCCAGTAGAACATTGATCAGTGCATCCTACTGCTTCTGCCAGCTTGTCTTCTTCCCATAGTGTATTCTGGTGTAATCTCTTCCACAGGGAAGTGATGCACACACAGTCAGTTGCTGTAAAAAAAAAAAAAGATTCATCAGACCAGGCCACCTTCTTCCATTGCAGCATTGGTGATGATCCTCATGTCCCCATATTAGGGACTTTTGGCAGCAAACAGGGGTCAGCATGGGCACTCTGACCGGTCTGAGATCTCACAGCCCCATATGCAAGCTGATATGCACTGTGTGTTCTGACACTTTTCCATGGCCATCACAATCTGACTCAGATCCTTACACTTGACCATGTTTCCTGCATCCAACACATCAACTTTGAGAACTGATTGTTCACTTGCTGCTTTATATATCCTACCCCTTGACATATACCACAAGAATGAAATAATCCATGTTATTTATCGCACCTGTCAGTTGTTTTAATGTTACAATTGATCAGTATATGTGGTTTGATTTAAAAAAGCACAATGAAGACATCAGTTTTTCTTACAAGTACTGTCTGAATTATTCCACCTTTAAGTGTGTCAGATATTCTGCCATAACCTGTGAGGTCACTTGTGAGTAGTTTACACATTTTATTAAAACCTCTACTTCAGTCAGAAATTAGGAGACTGATTACACAGATAGTACAGTAGTGAATGAGACTTAAAGGATGAGGAGGTACAGCTGTACTTTATGGAGCAAATGTCTATAGAGATATTTGATCAGAAGTCATAGAGAAAGTCAGAAGAACATAAAAAAAAAAAACCCTCTCAAATTTACCATGACAGTTCATGAAGATCTCAAGGGTTACAGCCGAAATACTGGCGCCTCCTGCTGCTCCTGAGACATTTGTTGTTCAATGATGTTCAAACATTTGCCCAAAACCTAGTAAAAATATGTAAAGTTTAAAAACAGCGAGAAGGTCCTGGGTTCGAGCCCCGGGTTCAGCACAGGTGCCTTTCTGTGTGGAGTTTGCATGTTCTCCCCGTGTTCGCGTGGGTTTCCTCTGGGTACTCTGGTTTCCTCCCACACTCCAAAGACATGCACAGGGGGGATTAGGCTGGGGATGTTCACTTACTTTTGCCACTCACAGATATGTTTCATTTGCTTAATTGCATTCAATTTATGTATTTTTATTACTTGTGAAAATCTAAAGGATTCACAAACTTTCAAGCACCGCTGTAATGGTCAGATTAGTAGCAAGAAAGATCAGAATTGGGGTATCTCTTGCTGCTTATGAATATGAATGGCCCCCACTTCATCCTGCACCAAACCACCAGCATGGCCTGGGGCTACAATTAACACTCTAGCGTTGGTCCACAGAAACAGGCAGTTGGGGTCAAAAGCCTTCCACACTAGAAAAAAAAAAAAAAAAAAAAGGAAGATCAAGAAATTAAGATTTTTTTCTTTGTGTTAAAGAGTCATATGCAGAGTTTTATGAGTGTGCTGTTACATAATACATGAAACCACCATTTTGTGTTACTGACCATGGCGTAGCTGTCACCACCATGGCAGCCCCCAATAACCACAGGCCACACAACCAATAGAAGCACAGGCCACAGCAGACATATCATGGACCCCTGAGCTTTAAGTAACTTAGGAATGGACTCTGCCTGGAAGGGACAATAAATTATACGTATTTAATCAAAGCTTAAATTTGAGTTGAGGAACCAGAGTTTAACTGAAAAATAATTGCACTTACCATTATAAGCACAGGCACGGTCATAAATAATATTAAAATTAGTATGGCAGTCACTGAGCAATTCAAAACAGACAGAGGTTACTCCTGCTTCAGGAGTCAGGACCACAAAGCTGATGTTTGGGCTAATTTGCTGACTTTGAATTAAATTTTTTAAAAAGCATTTAAATGCAATATAACGTAAAGACAAGATTCAGACAGACAGACATCAGAATCAATTCAAATTGAACCACTGCCTATTGAACCATAATTAAATGAGTTGGTTTTTGCCCAAACAGATTGCTAAACTACATGAACAAGGTTTAATATTTTGGTTTATTAAGTATTTCCAGTATCCCATCAAGATTCACAGTACATTGCTTGACGAAACAGGTTTCCATAGCTGAGACTGTTTACACTGGAAGCGCTGATGTACCTTGTCTTGGGAGAGAGTGTGCAAAGGCTCTGGGGCTGTGGCCTGGAGAAAGATGAGTGGGATGTCTCTGTTTTCACACAGCTGAACAAAATGGCTTCCTTTCAGGCAGGCTTCATATCTTAGTTCCCCATTGTTGGCAACAATCCCAACCAAGTGTCTGATGAAACAGGAATAAATCTTTTTGTTGTTTTAAGTATGTTTTTACTACAAGCTTTGGCTCATCAATTTATTGCAGCCATAACCCTGAGGCATGATATTACTGCAGTAGTCACTGGACAGGACATTCTGACTGTTAACTGACAATTTGTCAGAAAAGATGAAATCTTGTTTGAGGGAAATTTTTCTCAATAACCATAAACTGAACTCTCATTCAAATATGTTACAAGCCAGTGTTTACTTACAGCCCTCATGTAATCAGCCTATGCCAGTGTTTCCCAACCACTGTGTCGCGGCACATAAGTGTGCCATGAGAAATCATCAGGTGTGCCGTGGAAGATTATCCAATTTCACCTGATGGCGTGTAGTGACTGGCAGAACAATTACATTCTTTTCCACTAGAGGCAGTACGACTTCTTGCGCCAACTAAGTGGGTTGCCAACCGCCAGTAAAACAGAAGAAGACGAAGAAGAAATACGAAAGTACAGTGGTACTACCGCCGCCACACTGCTGCCCCCCTCCCTTTCAATAAATACACTTTTTGTGACATTTTTGTTTGGTGCTGTGCCGTGTGACTTTTTGAACATGAAAGATGTGCCATGGCTCAAAAAAGTCAGGAAAAACTGGCCTATGCAATAGGCACAGCAAACACATGTGTAATATTTCCTAAATTTAAAAGGTATAAAAGGTAAATGAAATTCTAAAGAACTACATTTTGAAAATGTAGCTTCAAATGTGAGATAGTATTGAACATTGCTGGTCTGTAACAGAGTTAGTAATAGTGATATTTATGTCCATCCACTGTCTACATCACAACCATAAATTAAGGTTGTGGAGAAAATGGAGCCAATCCCAGCTGACTTCAGGCAAGAGGTGAGGTACGCCCTGGGCAGGTCACCAGTCACCACTCAGAGGTAGCACAGAAGAGCCATTCACACTCAGATTCATACCTACAGGTAACTGGGTGCAGGCAGTTGACCTAAACTGCTTGTCTCTAGACTGTGGGAGAAAACTAGAGTGCCTGGATGAACACCATGCAGGCACAGGGAGAACATGCCGTCAATGCTAACACATGATAATACTTTTATATAGCTATGATTGCCACATCTATCACTATTGCTGTTTTCTGCTCATCAACTGCCAAGATGTCTGGTTGGTTGCTCAGCAACTGCTTGTCGGCCTGGATCACACAGGAACTTAGCTATGTTGTTGTCAACAATTTTAGGTGATGTCTCCCCTTGGGACGTGGGAGCTTTTAGCACAGTGGTTACATTACATTACATTACAGGCATTTAGCAGATGCTCTTTTCCAGAGCGACGTACAAGTGCAAGTGTCAGGTACAAGAAAAGTAGAATTTCTAGGCAAAGTAAGTTCACGTGCCAAGTGAATAAGTGTCAGAATAACACCTAGTGTAGTATTCTGTAGAAGTACCAATCAGCTAACAGCAGTGAAAACAGCTTTCCATAAATCAGCGCAGATGTAAATACATACCACAGATCTAACAAAAAGGAGAACAGAACCCTAGTAGGGTGTCCCCCTGGAGGATGTCCCCCTGGAGCAGACACAAGATGAGACTCTGAGACCCGCTTTTGACCAAGTGAGAGTAATCGATGGCCAAAATCTTCAGCTGGGTGCCAGGGCTTCCTACCCCATTTTGCCATTATTAAAAGAGCAATTGTATCGTGTGCCCCCTGTCACACAGAAAAACAGGTAAAGCAGTTCCTTGAAACTGAAAACACTGAAATGATGAAATGGCCAGCCCAGAGTCCTGATATAACCCCAATAGAAACCTCTGGAAAACCCTTGAGGACAAAGTTATGGCTAAGAAACCCAGTATGGTCATTGAACTGTGGAGGAGCCTGCAAGAAGAGTGGACCAAAATCACACCAGAGCTGTGTAAGAGATTAGTGATGTTCTGTGGCCGCAGATATGCTGAAGTCATTCAAAGAAATGGACTGTACTTTTTGACTGTTGTAACCTTCAGACAATTTAATTGATTTAGTGATCTTTCTGCATGCTACATTCATTGCTTGGCTCTAATTTTGATCAGTGCTTTTTTCAAATGTCTCTTTTAAGTTTCTTATACTGCGCTTCTGAATGTATGTAACTCATAACATATGGTTGAAATACTGCTCTTTTACTCCTGTTTGGATCATTTCCCAATAGGACTATGTGGTGACCTTGACATTTAGGAAATTGTAGGTTGTCTAATTTTGATCTCCAGTGTATTTACATATATACATACACACACATACACATACATACATACATACACACACTGTATATACCATTTGTTTCCCTAGGTGCAAAAAACATGGCTCCTGCCTTGCTGGTTTACAGGGGAATTTTTCATGACTGGAAGAAAATTTTAATTTTTTTAATTTAAAAAATTTTAATGGTGAGATGCTTTTTTCCCCCCAGAGATGTTACATTCGAAGAGGGATGGATTTTGTCTTTCCTCGAGATAGCTGGTACTCCTGTTGCTTGATGGTTTTCAAACATTTGCCCAGCACCTAATAACAAAAGCAGAATTTTAGTCTAAATGAGAAAGTTGCCAGAAAGTTTGAAACACATAAAAGTACAGAATGTCTCTTTTAATGCAGTAGTATTACAATTTCCTTTGAGTTGAACTAAGATTCCCAAATATCTTCCAGCATGTCAATGCCCCTGTGCAAGGTCCATAAAAATATGGTTTGCCAAAGTTGGAGTGGAAGAACTCAAGTGGCTTGCGCAGGGCCCAGACCTCAACCTCAATAAATACCTTTCAGATGAACTGGAACCCCAACTGGACACCTGGCCTCCTCCCCCAATATCAGTGCCTGACCTCAACAATATTCTTATGCCTGAATGGGAAAATGCCCACAGCAACACCCAAATTCTATTGGACAGCCTTCCCAGAAGAATAGAGGTTACTGTAAGAGCAAATGGGGTCTCTAAGTCCCTTTTGTGCAACCAAAACAGCTCAGGACCATTGGGGCATGGACTCCATAAGACCTCTGGAGGTGTGCTGTTATATCTGGCACCAAGATGTTAGCAGTGGATCCTTTCAGCCTTGTAAGTTATGAGGTGAGGCCTCCATGGATCAGACTTATTTGTTCAGCACGTCCTACAAATGCTCAATTGGATTGCGATCTGGGGAATTCAGAGGCGAAGTCATCATGTTCCATGAAACCATTCCTGAACAATTTTTTGCATGGCAAGACGCATAATCCTGCTGATTAGGGAACATAATTACCAGGAAGGGGTGTACATGATCTGTAACGATGCTTAGGAAGGTGGTCAAAATAACACTGTCCAGAGCATCACGATGCCTCTGCTGGCTTGCCTTCTGCCTACAGTCCATCCTGATGTCATCTCTTCCTCAGATAAGCAACGCCCATGCACCCAGTAATCCACAGGATGTTAAAGAAAATGTGATTGATTAGGCCAGGCCACCTTCTTCCATTACTCAAGGGTCCTGTTCTGATGCTCATGTACCCATTGTAGGTGCTTCCCATCACGTTCCATCCATGGAGGTCCCACCTCACAACTTACAGGACATAAACACTCTGCTGCTAACGTCTTGATGTTAGATACCACAGCACACTTTCAGAGGTTCTGTGGCGTCCACGCCTCAAAGGGTCAGAGCAGTTTTGATAGCACAAGGAGGGCCTACACAATATTAGGCAGGTGGTTTTAACGCTGATCAGAGTATGTTCCAGATAGCAAGCTATCCTGAAATGTTACCATTGGAAGACTTGGATTTATTAGTAAAAAAATACAATTCCTTGCTTGCTATGACCTGCAAATAATGCTATATACCATCTTAGAAAAGTAAGTATGAAGGATTAACAGAAGGTTTGTATTTTATTTAGTGTTTGTTTTTACCTTCCTTGTGTCACTTGGAAGAATCACGCCATCGTCCCATAATCTGCTTGATGAGAAGAATGCTGAACTCTCTTCTTTCAGCCTTTCCACAGACAGAAAAAACATAAAACACTTACTAATATTTTAGATTACTACTAATTTATAGTAATGTTACTATTCAATATACATAGTGTGAAACCTCTACAATACTGTGAAGGGTCACCCAAATTCCAATTTAGAAACCAATAATTCTCTGACCTAAAATATCATATCTATCAAAATACCAAGTTCTAAAGAGATAGTAGATCTAAAGAGCCCAATTAAACAAATGAGACAAATGTATCATACTTGGTAATTTATTTATTGAGGAAATCACATAATATATACACAATATGTAATACTGTATACTATTGTTGTGTATTACATTTGCACGTGGCAGAAGTATGTGAACCTTTGCTTTTGTGTCTGGTGTAACCCCCTTGTGCAGTAATAACTGCAACTAAACATTTCCAGTAACTGTTGATCAGTTGATCAGTGGCCTGGAGGAATTTTAGCCCCTTCCTTTATTGAGAACAGCTTCAATTCAGGGATTTTGGTGGGTTTCATTACATGAACTGCTTGTACAATACTTCTATAGGAAATACATCAGAACAATAACTTGGCCATTATAAAACATTAACTTTATTCTTCTTTAACCATTCTTTGGTAGAATGAATTGTGTGCTTAGGGCCATTGTCTTATTGCATGACCCAGTGTCTCTTGAGATTCATGTCTCTTCAGGGAGATTCAGGGTCAGAGGTCCTTTAGATTTTGGTGGTATACTTCAGAATATACTGTTCTATCAATGATGGCAAACCGTCCTGGCCCAGATGCAGCAAAACAGGCCAAATCCATGATACTACTACCTCCATTTTTCACAGATGAGATAAGGTTCTTAAGCTGGAATGCAGTGTTTTCCTTTCTCCAAACAGAAAGCTTCTCATTTAAACCAAAATGTTCTATTTTTGTCTCATCCATCCACAACTTTTTTTCCCCAACAGCCTTCTGATCTTTAGCAAACTATAGACAAGCAGCAATGTTCTTTTTGGAAAGCAGCAGCGTTCTCCTTGCAACCCTGTTACTCACACCTTTGTTATTCAGCGTTCCCCTCATAGTGGACTCAAACATTAACATTAGTTAATGTGAGAAAGACGTTTAGCTGCTTAGAAGTTACCCTGGGTTCCTTTGAGACCGCAAAGACTCTTACACACCCTGCTCTTGGGGTGACCTGTGTTGGTCAACCTCTCCTGGACAGAGTAAAAATGATTTAGAAGTAACTCCATCTGTCTGAATGTGGACTGACGCTAAATGCTTTAGAGATGGTTTTGTAACCTTTTTCAGGATGACGAGGATCAACAACTCTTTTTATAAGGTCCTTTGCTCATGCTGTGATACATCCCTTATACATTTTTAAATAAATCTGTGTGCCCAATCAACACCTAATTGAAAACTCATGATTCCAATTTCATCCTCAAATTAACTGCTAATTCAGACGTTCACTTAATTTTGCCACACACAGATATGTAACATTGGATCATTTTTTCCAAATAAATACATGGTAAAGTAAAAAAAAAATTGTTTCATTTGCTCATTTGCATTCTTTTTGTCTACTTTTATTACTTGTGAAAATCTAAAGGATTCACACACTTTCAAGCACCACTGTAATGTCCAGATAAGTAGCAAGAAAGATCAGAATAGGGGTATCTCTTACTGCTTATTAATATGAATGGCCTCCACTTCATCCTGCACCAAACCACCAGCATGGCCTGGGGCTAAAATCGACACTCTAGCATTGGGCCACAGAAACAGGAAGTTGGGGTCAAAAGCCCTTCCACACTAGAAAAAGGAAGATAAAGAAATTATTTTTTTCTTTGCAGTTAAACGGCTACATATCGTGTTATAAGTGCATGCTGTCACACACATAATACACTAAATCACCATTTTGTGGTAATTACCATGGCGTAACTGTCTCCACCATGGCAGCCCCCAATAACCACTGTGATCTTAGGGGTAGATGCACAGGCCACAGCAGACATCATGGATCCCTGAGCTTTGAGTATCATACTATTGGACTCTGCCTGGGACACAGAAACATAGAATCTGCTTCTGAAATATACTCAGTAAACTATATGGTCAAAGTTATGTGTAGACCTGATGATAACACACACATTTTGGACTTAGCTAAGCTGTTGCCAGAAAGTTGGTAGTGCTACTATTGTCTAGGATTTATTTGCATGTTGTAGTATTACATTTTCTTTCACTGAAACCAAGAGACCCAAACCTGTTCCAGCATGAAAATGCCTCTGTGCACAATAGCAATGTTTATAAACACAAGGTTTGGGAGAGCTTGAGTGGCCTGTACAGGCCTGCACAGGCCCCTGACCTCTACCTCTTATCATTGGTCCCCATTGGGATGAAAAGGAACACTGAATGCATTACCAAACATCAGTGCCTGTCCTGACTAATGCTCTTATGCCTGGATGGGCAAATCTCCACAGCTACACTCCAAAATCTAGTGATACGATTTACTTGCTCCCATTGATTTGTACAGTGCATTCAGAAAGTATTTACACCCCTTTCAGTTCTTCACCATTTGTAATGTTGCAGTTTTATGCTGAAATCAATCAAATAAATTTTTCCTTCATGAATCTACTCAGTGCCCCATAATGACAGCACAAACACGGAATTATAGAATTTTTTGCAAATTTATTAAAAAAGAAAAACTGAAATATCACGTGGACGTAAGTATTCAGACCCTTTGCTCAATAATTAGTAGAAGCATCTTTTTGAGCTAATACAGCCATGAGTCTTCTTGGGAATGATGCAACATGTTTTTCACACCTGGATTTGGGGATTTTCTGCCACTCTTCTGTGCAAATCCTCCGCAGCTCTGCCAGGTTTGATGGGGAACGTTGGTGTACAGCCATTTTCAGGTCTCTCCAGAGATGTTCAATTGGGCCATTGACGGACATTCACGGAGTTGCTCCTAAGCCACTTCTGTGTTGTTTTGGCTGTGTGCTTAGGGTCACTGTCATGTTGGAAGGTGAACCTTGGGCCCAGTCTGAGGTCCTTAGCACTCTGGACTAGGTTTTCATCCAGGATATTTCTGTACTTTGCCGTGTTCACCTTTCCTTCAACTACAACCAGTCGCCCAATCCCTGCAGCTGAAAAACATCCCCACAGCATGATGCTGCCACCTCCATGCTTCACTGGTGATGGTATTCTACAGGTGATGAGCAGTGCCTGGTTTCCTCCACACATAACGCTTAGAATTAAGGCCAACGTGTTCAATCTTGGTTTGGTCAGACTACACAATCTTATTTCTCACAGTCTGGGAGACCTTTAGGTGGGTTTGTTTTGTGTGTGTGTGTCTTGCACTGAGGAGAGGCTTCCGTCAGGCCACTCTGCCCATTTCCACACAGGATCTGTGGCTCTCAACCAAGAACCCAAAGATCATTCTGTCTATCTCTCTCACGAAGGCTCTTCTCCCCCGATTGCTCAGTTTGGCTGGGCGGCCAGTTCAAGGAAGAGTTCTGGTTGTCCCAAACTTCTTCCATTTAAGGATTATGGAAGCCACTGTGCTCTTGGGAACATTGACTGCAGCAGAATTTTTTTGTAGCCTTGTCAAGATCTGTGCCTTGCCACAATCCTGTCTTTGAGCTCTTTCCTCCGTTCCTTCAATACTCATGGCTTAGTTGTGCTCTGATATGCACTGTGAGGCCTTTCATAAATAGGTGTGTGCCTTTCCAAGTCATGTTCAATCAGTTTCATTTAACACAGCTGGACTCCAAACAAGGTGTAAAACCATCTCAAGGATGATCAAGAGAAATGGATGGCACCCGAATTAAATATGTCAGTGTCACAGCAAAGGGTCTGAATACTTATGTCTGCGTGATATTTCAGTTTTTCTTTTTAAATAAATTTGCAAAGAATTTTACGAATCTGTGTTTGTGCTGTCATTATAAGTGTAGATTCATGAGGAAAAAAGTCAATTTGATTGATTTTAGCAGAAGGCTGCAACATTACAAATGGTGAAAAATTGAAAGGGGTCTGAATACTTTCTGAATG
>JAQLOM010147498.1:0-15145 GCA_030068315.1 Chrysichthys thysi
ATTTGGATTTTTACAACATTATTGTTGAAATACACAGTCCTGAAAAAGGGGCGTTTCTTTTTTTGCTGAGTATAGTTCTGGGGGCCACCTGGTGGTGCTATCTCGCAGCTGCACGATAAAATCCCTTTGCGCATGGCACTCACTTCAGCAGAGAGAGACTTTCCTTGCTGGAGGTAGGTGCGGTGCAGTAAGGCTGTTACCTATATTCATGTTCTTAACATTCCAAAATTGTATATACCGAGGTTTATGACATGTAGCGTGGCCTTGAGTATTACTGCTATGTAGGTATGAAGTTACAGACGATTTCTTGCAGATATAGTAACTTTATTTCTGAGAAAAAACTTTCTAGCCACGTGAATGAATGACTAGTCAGCCATTGCTAGCACAGCGTGCTACTCAACGGCTGCTCATAGCTATTTCGGTTTGCAGTTGGACTTAAGATGGTAACCTTCTCTACTCTCCATGTGTAGATGGTGATGCATGCAGCTGCAGTATATTCACATTGTGATTCTTTTGCACTTATACCAGGTAGGCTCGGGTTGAAGTTCTTTTTATATTGTTTGGGAAAAAGGCATGTTATTTGTGCAGGATAGCTGCATTGCATGCTCTGCTTTAGCTTACAGTGAGTTGCGGTAGTTGCCATGTGAATGTGAATTTGATCCCCCTGTTTTAATATAATGAATGTGTTCAGTATATGATGACTTGTATGTGTGCATTTTGTTGAATTATGATATTTAACTTGTGCTTTGTCTGTGAAATGCAGCCTTTGATTGTCTTGGATTTCATGTTATAGAATGTTATGAGAGAATGTTCACTTGTTCATTACGAATGTAGCTCAGCTTACCAGAATAACTCTACTATATGATCAAATGTATTTGGAAATGGATGTGTGATTATTTGTTAAGAGCAGAGAGAGACTTTCCTTGCTGGAGATGGTGATGCATGCAGCTGCAGTATTTTCACATTGTGATTCTTTTGCACTTATACCAGATTTTCCTTGCGGAAGAATAAAAACCGGATAAGGAGAAAGTCTCACCTGAGTGCCATTCTTCACACCAACAGTGCATACAACACACGTGTTACAACTGCAGCTGGAATTGCTTGCCAATTCAGCACAGAACAGTGTAAGGATCTATCTTGTCATACAGTGTCTTGATGTTTAAGAGTATTTGGACTGACAGCTTACTCTGCAGTGACCAAACCTCTCATAAGCAGGAAAAATCAGAAAGCTAGAATAACATGTTGTGTGGACAGAAGAGAACTGGTCCAAAGTTCACTTTAGTAATGAAAGCAAGTTTAATTTATTTGGGTCTGATGAGTAAAATTATGTTCATCTCAAACTGGGGAAAGCCTGAACCCCAACTGTGTTAAGAAGTGACATGTGGAGGAGGAAGTATCATGGTTTGGAGAATGTTTTCTGCAGCAGGAGTTGGGCCTCTTATACAGTTACATGGTACAGTGAATGCAAATGTTTATCAGAACATGTGGCTCCTTCCCTGCGTTCATCACCCAATCAGCCAGCAATTTTCATGCAGGTCAGTGCTCCCTGTCACACAGCAAAACGGGTAAAGTGGTTCCTTGAAACTGAAAGCACTGAAATTATGAAATGGCCAGCCCAGAGTCCTGATCTACACCCAATAGAAAACCTCTGGAAAATCCTTGGCGACAAAGTTCTGGCTAAGAAACCCACTACAGTCACTGAACTGTGCAGGAGACTGCAAGAACAGTGGACCAAAATTACACCAGAGCTGTGTGAGAGACTACTGATGTCCTGTGGCTGCAGATGTGCTGAAGTCATTCAAAGCAACGGGCTGTGGAATTCCAATTAATTTTTGACTGTTGTAACCTTCAGAAAATTTATGTGATCTTTCTTCATGCTACAGTCATTGCTGTTCTCTAATTTTGATCAGTGTTCTTTTTCACATATCTCATTTAAATTTCTTATACTTTGTTTCTGAATTTATGTAACTCATGACATATGGTTAAAATAATGCTCTTTTACTCCTGTGTGGATAATTCTCAAATAGGCCTACGAAGTGACCATGACATTTAGGAAACTGTAGGTTGTTCTCTAATTTTGATCTTCAATGTATATATTTCCTAATTTTAGCTTTCATGCTGTTTTCATAGTTTCTGTGTAACAGCTAGAATTAATGTGTCAAGTTTAATGAACTAACAGATCCAATAACAGTTAGAACTGTAAGTGCCTAGTTCCTCAGGGGCATTGTCTTGTTTGGATGATAATTCATGTATTTGTTGGTTTTTTCTTTTAAAGTGAGGAGGGGGATTTTTATTTCTTGGTGAGGAGATAGACAGGATAGGAATATTTCAGTTTTGACTTTGTGGTGACATTTGACTGGTCAAATATTCTTTTTACAAAAATGCAATTCTTTTTTTAAATTCCAAATGCTAAAAGGGCCAAAAGGTTTTATTTTAGTTGGTGAGGTTAAGCTTAGGCATTCTATATTTAGGCATAGAATTAGCTGTATTACTAATTATTTCAAAGTAAGGTCCTCACAGGGATAGTAAAACAACCGTGTGTAGGAGTCTGACAACCTGAAGTTTTCTTGCAGACAAATTCTTGTTTTTTTCTTATAAAGGTGTATGTTGTACAATCGTTCTGTCACAGAAAAAGAACAGTTCAAAGAAATCATTGAAATCCCGATATTTTCATGGTATTCATGTCCATGATGAAATTGATGTCTGTGTATATATTCTTCTGAGAGCAACTCTATTTTTGGCATTATACTGCATCTGATAAAACAGCCAATGAATGTAGATCGAAGATACTGTGGCAGTAATTACTTATCTTTTCTTCTTTGGTCCCTAGCTGGCACAGCAGTGGTGGATGGTGTCTGCGCAACCGATACACTGCTGGGGGTTTTGCTGGATATCGGATTGCTTCAGTGATGCTCTTCCAGGCGTTACGAGCCATTGTGCTGACCTTGGCTTAGTCGAGATCAAGTCAGCGGGCCTTCAGGTCGTCCTCAACTTGCTTCATCTATGTTTTGTTTAGCGCCTTCCATTATAATCTCCGGCGAGTGAGTCAGAAATGCCAGAGGAGTTGGTGAGGCAATCTGGTCTCACCCATCCTACAGACATGGCCAAACCACTGCAGCCATCAATGTTGGATCATTTCACCAATGCTTGGCTGTTGTTGACATCATGCATGAATGATGTCATTGGTATTGTGATTGCACAGGGAGACTTCACGAATCTGAAACAACGGGAAATGTTGGCCTTCTTCCAGACACACCATCAAAGTGAGGCAAATGCCACAACCACTTGACCAATTCTAGTATGAATCTTAGCCATTACAGTCTTCTCTTGAGCAGGGAACTGAGATATTTGTATTTTTGGACTATATTTGTTTTATTTGCACGTCCTTGAGGAGAACAGTGACAGGTGAGCCATCCATTGTTACCACTTTCATCTTTTCGGCACTTATCTTAAGGCCGTGAGGTTGGCTTATGTGGGGGATGTTATACAGGATGTCGGTAGCCACAGTGTTGTCCTTGGCAAAGATGGCACTATCATCTGTTAACATGACATCGGTTAGGAACTGAATGACAGACTGGACCCCTCGGCTGCCCTTGAAGGCTTTGTGCATGATGGCATCAATGATGTTAAACAAGAGCAGGGAGGCCACAGCACCTTGCCAACCTCTAGTCTTGATGGTAAATTCTTGAGAGAGCTTGTTTCAGATCAGGAACAGGCTCACTGTACCATCACTTGCTGATTTTAGGAGTATGATGATCTTTGGGGGTACATGCTCAGTTTCCATTAATTTCCACAGGGCATTCCAATCCATGCAGTTGAAGGCAGACTGGAAGTCAATAAAGATAATGACCATCCACTGTACACACTGGATTTGTTTCTCCATCAATTGCCGGGGTGCAAAGATTTGATCACAGCACCCACATCCTGGTCGAAAACCTACCTGGTCTTCCCAGCTGGTATGCTTGCGATGTTTTTGGAGCCTTGAATGGATGATGAAGACCTTCTCAGCAATGGAGAGCAGGCTGATGCCATGGTAATTCTTGCTGTCCTGGTTGTCACCCTTTTTGTGGATGGGAATCACAACAGCCCTCTGACAGTATTGGTATTTAGTCTGACCACTAGATTATTTGGATTTGTAGATGTAGATAATTGAGCAGCAAATCTCCACCAGCCTTGATCCTCTCGATGGTGACCTGATGCAAGTCAGGGGCCTTTCTATTTTTTCAATGAACGATTGGCTAGCTTCACCTCTTCCACATCAGTCATCAGGGCCACAGGTGGAATAAAGGGTGGCAGAGCTGCTGGTGGTGCTTGAAGCAAGGTGTCATTGTAGAGGTCAAAGAACTTGCACCAATGTTGTAGGCACTCAGCAGACGATCTGATGAAGGAGCCATCGGCCTTTCTGATGTAGTCACTGTTTGATTTATATATTCCACTCAGCCCATGTAGGGTGTGGTAGAGGGTATGATATTGGTACCTCGATGCCCCTTATTTGAGGTTAGTTGCCACTTGATTCCAGTACTCTTCCATGTCTGCTTTCATCTTCTGGCAAATTTCTCTGTTCAGCTGTCAGTACCATTTAAATTGACAAGCTTTGCTTTCCTGCACTGATCCACAAAGTTGAGGCACTCAGCCAAGATCCATGTTTGGGTTTGGCGTCGAGCAGGCAGGCACAGGGGCTTGGCACATTCGAGAATGGCATCTGAGATTTGTTTCTCTTCTGCTTCCACACTGTCCAGTGGGGCCAATGAGATGAAGAGTTTAGCTAAGGTGAGCTGAAAGTCCTGCCAATGAGTGATGTCATTCAGATGCCTCCAATCCAATCTGACCTTGCAGCATAGCCAAGCAAGGACAAGGTAGTGAATGCAGGTGCTGTTGTGGCCTTGCATGGCACAGACTTCTAGCAGTGATGAGCGGAATCGGGTGTTGATGAGAACATAATCCAGGACTGCTGCATTCTTCCCTGCCAGATTTCTCCACTTGAGTCGATGTTTGAGGGGGTGTTGGAAGTGGGTGCTCCTGATGACCAAGGTGTTGGTAGCAGAAAATGGCAGAAAATGACAATAGGTATTGCCCTTATCGTTAATCTCTCCATGGACAAACTTGCCCATGGTGGCCTCCCAGCTGTACCTCTCCATGCTGACATGGGTGTCAGCAGTGAGAATTATCACTTTGGTATTGAGTCCAACACATGTTGCAGCTAATTTTAGAAGTCAACTTTGCCTGGGTCTGAGCTGGTCTCAGATGGCACAAAGACAGAGTTGATGTGTGTCTTGACAGTTCCATTAACTGCCAAGACTGTCAGCATTAACATGGTGAGAACTGCCATGTGATTGGAGATGGGCTGGAAAGCAAGGATGCTGCTCATGATCTCATGGTTGATCGTGAAGCCAACATCTGCTTCACGCTTCTCACCAATGGAGAAGTATAGCATCATCTTTTTATCGGTGGTGGGCAGGTCAGTGACAGTGCTTCCTGAGCTGGTCAGCCACAATTCTCAGTGATATTGCAACAGGTGAGTTCTTGGGCAATGATCTCTTTTTGCCCAACATGGTGGCTGGTCTGGACATTCCATGCAGCCACTGTGATTGCCTTTTTTGGTGTGACAAGTTGCTTGTTTCAGCCAGTACGCCATGTCTCACCAGCACCCCAGGTCCCCAGTGCTGGCACATTGGCTGCCCTGGATGCAGTAGCATAGGTGAGTGAAGTTGACCCTTGAATATCCATGCGGTTTCATACAAATTTCCCCAGCTTCCAGTTCCAACTGCCTTGGCAGGGAGACATTGTTTCCTCTTTTGCAACCGGTCTTACAACCGTCCTTGGTGGATTTAGTAATTATTTATACTAATCTTAATTATCATTATGAGTAATGTGTTTTTTAATCAAGTTTACATGAAGAGAAGCATACAGAACTTCCATCTCCTCAACACAGCACAGGTGGAACAGTTTGTCTTTCTTTCATAAAATTATCTCATTTGTTATTAGCACAGAATTGTGGGTTGCTCTTTATTCCACATTCTTAGATAATAATCATAAGATCACATAAGATATTAGTATTTGCTGGTGTTGGAGAGAATATTCACTCCAAGAAGATACATAATTTGCTTAAAGGTCCACTATGTAACCAACTGAATATGTATTCTTTACTCTTCCCTATCCAAGCATATTGTCATGTTTGCAGGATGGACGAGACAAGAGTTAAATAAATCAGAGTTTATTTAAGGCAGAAAAACAGGGGAAACACAAAAGCATGTACTCACACACAGCGCAGGTCTGCCAGACAAAAACACAGACAATACTTAAAGTTCTTGGAGCAGATCCAAGAAACCTAGATCACTAGGGTCACTTTTCGCATATGGATATCATTATAACCATCAAAACCAATATTGTCCAGGAGCAATATCCTCCTGACTACCAGCAATGCAAATTTGTCGTCTGTAGTGGACATTTCTAAACCCAAATATTTCTCCCTCACTGTGTCTCACTGCTTGTACCTCTAGAGAGGACATTTAGGGCTTTTCAGGGCTTTTCAGTGATACCAAAAAACGTGTTCAGTGTTCTTATTACCTCACAAAGATTGGGGGATTTAAAAATCAATGTGATTGAACAACTTTTTGTTTTCTGGTAGTCAGGAGGATATTACCAAGATAGGTGAAAAAGCCATTCTTTCTGATGCAAGATGGTGGTACTATATCAAAGAGTCATGAGAAGAGGCATGTGGATATCATAACCAATAACTATAACAAATCTGTTATGAATCTGATGAACAGTCTAGGAGCAATATAGCTGAGATACAAGAAAAAGCCACTCTTTCTATTGCCAGATGATGACACTACATTGGAGAGTCACTTTGGGCATGTGGATATTATCATAACCATTATAACCAGTAACCAATAAAGTTTGAACCATATCAAGCAATGCATGGAGAATGTATGACAGATTCCTGTTTGTGTTATGATTCCTCATTTCTCCATTACAACACCTGGCATGGGAAATATTTTTCATATTTAAACATAAACATGCTATGGTGGGGATGTAAAGTCTCTTTTTTGCTATTAGCCTATTCCAACATACTTATAATGGTATTCTCAAGTTACAAATAGTTATAGCCAGAAGTAGCAAATGTTATGAGTGTAAAGAAATAGACCAAGGCCAGGAAATGAGTGTTTGGATGAAAAACAACAGCAGTCATATTATCAAGCATTATCCTCAGACAGGCAGCAGTGACAACTCCTTTAAGTAAGATAACAGTGATGAATGGCTCACTTTATGTGAATGAAGTATAAAAAGGGTACCGAGCTTTCAGTACATCAGTTGCTGTCTAGATCAAACCATTTATTGCATGGTTTACTGAATCATCAATAAATCCGTTCATTCAGCTACCATATTGTACCTGGAATTTGTTTTGAATTGGAGACCAGTAATGAACTTCAGGTGCGTGCTCGAGCCAGAGCGGAGCTTACCAAAACCCGGATCAGAACTCCGGAGATCTGGAGCGCCCTGGGCTTGTGATGCCCTGACGCCGTGTTACAGTACCCCCGAAGCCGACTGCCAGAACCCTGAGGGGCCTGAGGAGGACGAGCAGGCGATGAGTCCCCCCGGAACCGGACCAGGCGCCGTGGACGACCGGGGCGATGAGGAGCGGGGCACTGCGGGTTGGCGCAGTGGAAGTCATTTAGGAGCTCCGCCGACAGCACGTCCGAACGGGGCACCCAGGAGCGCTCCTCAGGACCGTAACCCTCCCAGTCGACGAGATACTCGAGCCGGCCGGCCCGCCTGCGGGAGTCAATGAGAGACCGGACCCAAAACGCCGGGGATCCATCGATGCGCAGTGCCTCCGGGGGTGAGGGGAGGGCCAGCCCGTCGTCCAGGGGTCCGCGAACCTCTGGCTTCAGGAGAGACACATGAAATATCGGGTTAATATGCATATGAGGCGGGAGCTGAAGACGGTAAGTAACTGGGTTTAGCCTGGCCAGCACGTGGAATGGACCGATGAAACGTGGTGTCAGCTTACGTGATTGGGAGGTACCATGGATGTCTCTAGTGGATAACCAGACCCTATCGCTGATTTGGTACTGAGCGGCCTCCCTGCGCCGGCGGTTAGCTAGTTGCTCAAACCGACGAACGGAACGTTTAATACTGGCATGTGCACATTCCCATACGCGTTCAGACTCCCGGAACCACCCATCAACACTAGGCACGCCCGATTCCTCATGATCCCAGAGGCAGAACTGGGGCTGGTAGCCTAAGACACACTGAAACGGTGTTAAGCAGGTAGCCGGGTGCCTTATGGAGTTGCGGGCATATTCAGCCCAGGGCAGGAACTTAACCCATTCGTTCTGGCAGGAACTACAATATGCGTGGAGATAACGGCCAAGCTCCTGTATAGCCCGCTCTGCCTGCCCATTAGACTGGGGGTGGTAGCCCGAGGTCAAACTGACCAAGGTGCCCAATTTTCCGAAAAAAGCCTTCCAGACCCTGGAGATAAATTGGGGACCCCGATCTGAGACCATGTCCTCAGGGATCCTGTAATGCCGGAAGACGTGGTCGAATAACGCTTCTGTAACCTGCGTAGCGGAGGGCAGTGCCGCGAACAGAATGAAACGTACCGACTTCGAAAACTGGTCAATGACCACGAGAATGGTGGTATATCCCCCCGAGGCCGGGAGATCGGTCAAGAAATCCACCACCAGGTGGGACCATGGTCGTGCGGGTATCAGAAGTGGCATCAAGCGACCAGCTGGAAGTGTGCGTGTGTCCTTGGTGGTGGCGCATACGGAGCAAGAAGCGACTGCCCGTTTTACCGCGGCCCCTAAGCCCGGCCACCAATATTTGTTTCGCAAACAGTCGACCGTAGCTGTAACACCTGAGTGACCGACCGAGGGATTGCAATGAACGGTTTTAATCAGATGCTCTCTAAACTGCTCGGGTACGAATAATTTACCGTCGGGACAGTTCGCAGGGGTACGCGCGCTCTGAGCGGCTTCTCGGATTTCGCGGTCTAGCTCCCAAGTGAGAGTGGAAACTACTACCCCTTTGAGGAGAATGCGCGCCGGCTGTTTAGGAGGAGGGTTGGCACTGTGCCTGCATGACAAGGCATCGGCCGGGACATTTTTAGAGCCCGGGCGGTAGGTGATCGTAAAGTTAAAGCAGGAGAAGAATAACGACACCGGGCTTGTCGTGTATTTAGACGTTTAGCTCGCTGGAGGGATTTCAGATTCCTGTGATCACAGTGAAGGGGAATTTGGCTCCCTCCAGCCAGTGTCGCCATTCCGTGAGCGCCTCTTTTACCGCCAAGAGCTCCTGTTTGGTGACATCGTAATTACGTTCCGGGGGGTTGAGTTTACGCGAGTAGTAGTAGAGGAGCGTCCCGTCTCCTCACTGCGTTGCAACAACACCGCACCTAAACCTACCTCCGAGGCATCTACCTCCTCGGTGAATTCACGTTCTGGATCGGGAGCTACTAGCAGTGGCGCGGAGCTTCTTCAGGTGGTGAAAGGCCTGTCGCGCTTTCTCAGGGGGAACTCAATGTGCTTTGGGGAGCCCTTCAGCAAATCCATCAGCGGCGCGGTTACTGAGCTAAACCCTGGTATAAAGCGGCGGTAGAAGTTGGCGAAGCCTAAGAACCTCTGGAGTTCCCTAACCAACTTTGGGACTGGCCAGGAGGTACATCGCAGAGACTTTGTCGTGCTCCATTGCTACCCCAAACGCGCTTATCCTATAACCCAGGTAGGATATCTCGGTTTTGTGAAACTCGCATTTCTCCGCCTTGACGAATAGGCGATGTTTCAGGAGATGTTTTAGTACCGCACGAACATGTTCCACATGCGAGGCGAGGTTAGGAGAATAAACGAGAATGTCGTCGAGATAAACAATGACAAAATGCTGTAGCATGTCCCGGAGCACGTCATTCATGAATGACTGAAAGTAACTCGGTGCGTTAGCTAGCCCATATGCCATCACTCTGTACTCGTAGTGACCATTAGTGGTGCTAAATGCCGTTTTCCACTCGTCTCCCGAGCGAATCCGTACCAGAATATATGCTCTTCTTAAATCCAGCTTAGTGAAGACAGTTGCGCTCCTTAGCTGTTCGAGAGCCGATGGCACCAAAGGGAGTGGATACGGATATTTGACGCACACCTCGTTTAGCCCCCTATAGTCAACATACGGCCTAAGGCCCCCATCTTTTTTCTCGACAAAAAAGAATCCAGCCGAGGCCGGGAAACGGGATCGCCTAATTAGACCTTGTGATAATGCCTCGTCTATGTATTTCTCCATAGCTAGAGTTTCTGTACGAGAGAGCGGGTAAGCCCGTGCACGCGGTGGTGTTTTGCCCGGGAGTAGCTCTATGGTGCAGTCCCAGGGGCAATGCAGGGGGAGTCGTGCTGCTTTAGCTGGAGAAAACACATTAGAGAGGACTCTATATTCCGACGAGACTGTGAGTGCCATGTGTGCGTATGGGCTCTCTATTGTGGTGGTGCTGACCATGATCTCTTGTGGTATGCAGAGCTGTTTTACGTTTATCCGACCATGATATGATGATGCGCGAAGTCCAGTCAAACTGGGGATTATGTAAAGTGAGCCATGGTAAACCCAGTAAGAGAGCGGGGTGCGAATGTTCAACCACTAAGAAGCTGATTTTCTCCATGTGAGTGGGAGTTACCGCCATTACCAAATCCTCAGTTCTTCTAGTAACCCAGCAGCCACCTACTGTGTGCCGAGCGTGGACCGGTTTCTTAAGGCGCGAGGTTGCGATGTGTAGCCATTTCACCAGAGCCTGTGTTACCACGTTGCCGTTCGCCCCCGAATCTATTAAAGCAGAAACACGGTTAGGTGAGTCATTAACAAACACAACTTCAATGCAAAACTGAGTCTGGGTGAGGGTCCTGGATGTGAAGGGAATCATCCCTTGGCCCAGGAGCCGTGTATGAGGAGGTGATTTAGTCCTATATTGTCCCTCGAACTCTTTGGAATGGTTAGCGGTTGCGTCACTTACTTTATAGTCTCTAGTCCCTGAAAGAGTGAGTGCCGACTTCCATGGGTTCCCCATAGTCTGCCCGCAATGAAGCCGAGGTTACCGGCCCCATGGGCCGCGACATATGAGGATTCAGGTTGCCCTCAGTAAGTCTGTGGGAAAGCTCTGTCCTTCGATTGACATCAATGGTGATGGCTAGGGAAACCAGCTCATCTAGAGCCTGTCCAGTATCCCGGCAAGCAATCTCTGCCCTGATGGCCGGAGTCAGTCCCTCTAAAATGACGTTGTGTAATGATGAAGCTCCCCATCCGCTCTCCGTGGTGAGAATGCGGAACTTGATGGCATAGTCGGCTGCCGAAGCGTTTCCTTGCCGGAGGTGTAGTAGTCGTTGTCTGCTAGTCTTTCCCTGGTTAGGATGGTCAAAGACCAGTTGGAACTGCATTAAAAATGCCGAGTGCTCCACCAGCTCTCCACACGGCCGTGGCCCAGTCCATAGCCGGTCCCGGGAGGCACTGTATCATCAACGATATCTTTTGCTTATCATCCATCTCGGGGAATTCGGCGAAATACAACTCTCAGGCCAGGATGAACCTCCTGCAGGTATTAGGGTCACCCCGTTAGCGCTCCGGCGTAGCGACGTGCCTATGTCTAGTAACTCCCGGCGGCAAGTCGGAGCCGCGGACGGGCTGCAGTGATCCAGCAGGAAACCGGGATGCGCCTCTGACCAGCCCTGCCACTGTGTTGGACAGGGTGTCAAGCTGTTGTTGGTGGTGCAGCAATACCTGTGAGAGTTGCACAGCTTCCGAGCTGCCCGCGGCGCCTCCTGTCTCCATGGCTTGGGTCCGGTCATCTGTCATGATAGATACACGCTGGACGAAGCTTTAGCAGAACCAGTGAGTTTATTTACAGTGAGTGCAGGTGAAACAGTCTACCAAAGTTCTCAGATGTGTAACAATGACTTAAATTCCTTGTTGGGAAATCCTGCAAGGAAGGTCCTCCGCGCTGCTGAGTCGTGCTAGTGCCTCTTCAGACCTGAGGACACTAATTACTAGCAGAACTTGAAGATAAAACACATGTTATTTCTGTGTATAAACAACAGCATGAGAAATAGTGATGACCGGACGGTTTATTCGGGGGCGAATGGCATCTTAAATAAACCGACCAGTAATGAGCTTCAGGTGCGTGCTCGAGCCAGAGCGGAGCTTACCGAAAACCCGGATCAGAACTCCAGAGATCTGGAGCACCCGGGGCTCGTGACACCCTGACGCCGTGTTACACTGATCACCACGGGTGTTCTGTATATGGGCCAATCAATTAAAGACAACAGATAGACTCGAACATGCGCACTTTGGTGTGAAGCAATCTATTGCCAGCCCATGTGTGTAACTCTGGTGAGCCGTTTATTGTTTGTCATTTCCCGGTTTTTGATCCTTGCTCTCATTACTTGCTTTTCTTGATCTCTGTCTTTTCCCATTTGATTCTGTCCACTGTTCGGTAACCCTGCCTGTATTTTCTACCATGATTCCTGCCTGCCGTATTTTGTACTTCTGCCTGGATTCTTAATAAAAACTCCCCTAGTGCATTTTATAAGCATCTGCAGCCTGCACTTGTGTCCACAATCACCCCAGGACCCTGACAAATATTAATTGATGAGCAGGTCAGAAGATTTGAATCCAAATAGATTGGGAGAACTATCCATCCTTGCAGGCTGAGTCCAATCCTCTGAATAACTGGTAAGCATATTTAACTATTCACATAGCAGATAGCAGAAAGAATACCATGAATGCATACTCAACATAACTGTGGTATATAGTAAAATAATACTGTATGTACAAAATTACATTTTGAAGGAACATTTGAAAAATTCCTCGGTAGTTAAAAAAAAATCCTAGCTATGTGAAAGCAAAATTTCTAGGTGGTGTAAATTCCTTGATGATAGTGTGAAGGGCTGGTGTAAGCATGCACTGCTGGTAGGGAGAGGTTGGAACAGACGAAGGCCATTAGGAACCAGGCCATTAAGAACCAGGAGGTTCATTAGTTTTAGTGGCTACATATTGTCCACAGGGGAGGAAGCACATTATACCATGATCACGTTATAGGGAAATGTTCTCAAGATTGGCAGGACCCCTCAGAGAAAGGGACATTTATAATAGCATCCCTGAGATTGGAGTATTGTAATGCCTAGCCCTCTCCTGAGATAGAGTTCTCAAGTGATCATAGGAGCAATGTAAAAGCAGAGATAAAAGCTCATATTTGAGAAAAACAATAAATGTCTGTGTGAATGACAAAAAAAATTATACAGTGGAACCTTGGATTGTGAGCATAATTTGTTCCAGAAACGTGATTGTAATCCAAAGCACTCATATATCAAAGTGAATTTCCCAATAAGAAATAATGGAAACTCAGATAATTCATTTCACAAACCAAAAATATTTATGTAAAAATAATTAATTCAAAATCTAAAGTAAAAATACATAAAAAAAATTACCAGCACTTTACCTTTAAAAAGAATCATGGCTGGTGTGAGGGAGGAGAGAGAGGAGGAGAGAGGGGAGAGGAGGAAGATTATTGTGCAGGATGACTTTTACTACAACTTACAGAATCACTGCAGTCTGTCGGCTCACTGCAATCTCTTCTTTTAGTGTGACTTTAACAAGGAAACTATCCAATGATAGCTGCTTTCATGAAACAAGCCGAGAGAGTGAATGCAATTGCAGATAAATGTCTTTAATAAAGGTTTGATGGTACAGATAGAGAGAGAACAGGGCAGTATCAAAATTCCAAAATGGGCAAAGAGTCAGAGATTGGGCAAACAGAACATCAAAGGTGAGACAAACCTTTTGGGCAGGGGGTAGCTCAGGGGGCTAAGACATTGGACTATTGACCGGAAGGTCGGGAGTTCAAATCCAAATCACCACCAAGATGCCACTGTTGGGTCCTTGAACAAGGCCCTTAACCTGAAAATGTTCAGTTGTATAAATGAGATAAAAATGTAAGTTGCTCTGGATAAGGGTGTCTGCCAAATAAACGTAACGTAACGTAATGTAATGTGACCTGACCTGACCATGGTTGTTCTGAAAACTCGGCTGAAACTCAGAGCAGACAGAGCTTTTTCAATCACGGCTCCCAAGCTTTGGAAAAAATTGCCTTTAGATGTTAGGCTGGTTTCATCTCTTCCTGTTTTTAAATCTTGTGTTAAAACATATTTGTTTTCTTTTCTCTTTTATCTCAAGGTGAGCTGTACGTCTTTTATGGCTGTTGTTTTATGTGTGTTTGTATTGTATATGTGCGTTTATAATTTTTGAATGTACAGCACTTTGGTGGCAACTCGTTTGTTTTAAATGTGCTATATAAAGTTGGATTGGATTGGAGACAAAGGCAAAATCCAGAAAACAAGCAGAGGTCAAAACATGGGTGAAAATACTATAAAGGGCACAATATCAGAAGACATAAATCCATGTGAGAAACAAGGTCATACACAGGAAAAACAATCAGGAAGTAACAAGGCATTTAAGTCACTGTATACAGAAATTGAGCACACCTGTGTTCAATCAGTACTCCAGTGAATCAGAGCGAAGGCGGTTGGCCATGCTGTCGACTTCCATTTTCTCTTTGGAGCCTGAATCCATTTCGATGTCGGAACCATCTTAATTGTAGACCTCATTGTTGAGCTCCATGTTGTCACACTGTGGCATTTCCTGTGGGGTGGAGTTCATAGGCGTGTCAGGGATTTGCTGACAGAAGGCTGGGGTTATCCATTTATGAAAGCAACAGCATGAGATTTTTGGATGTGGTTGTGACAGCTGCTTTTGCCTCCTTTTGGGGATTTAGCGGAAATGCCACTTTGCACTGTCATTAAACAGATTCATCACTCACACTGCTACAGCCTTATTCAGGTGGTGCTTTTCTACAATGTTTTGCATTCTTTCCCACATTTTATACATCTCCCTGATCTCATTTGAAGTGAGGGATTCCTCAGACTTTTTCCATTCTAGCGCAGATGTTGACTAAACGAGTGAGCCACATTCCCACAGTGAGTGAGAGAGAGAAGTTGTGATCATGTTAGGCTCAGCAGAAAAAGCGTATGCATACTATATACACTCAGCAAAAAAAGAAACGACCCTTTTTCAGAAATTTGTATTTCAAAAGTAATGTTGTAAAAAACAAAAT
>JAQLOM010147677.1:0-15061 GCA_030068315.1 Chrysichthys thysi
ATATAGACACACAGGTTAAAAGGGTTATTTGTATAATTCTGAACTCATTCAGAAAGGCTCAATTTTTGAGTATATTAATCTAGTTACTGTACAACACTTTGGAAGGGGATTGGAGACAAAATTCGGAAACTTGAATTCTTTGAACACTATGTAAACAAAAGACCAGACAGTTGCATTTCAGAAACAGAAGAGTTTGGGGTTTTTTTTCTTTTTACCTCCAGGGGGCTGCAGTGTGCCATTTATTTGTGTCCCATTATTATCTACCCTAGCAATATTACAATCCATGCATTTTAAGTAAATAAATAAATAACTGAATGAATGCATGCATGAATGAATAAATAAATAAATAAATAAATAAATAGGTGTGTGTGTGTGTGTGTGATTACATCACATGTTAAAAACATGAGGTGAAACGAAATTAGATTCCCTGGTCCTGGTATAAGCCCTGTAGACAGAATAAAATAAGATAAACTAAGTATAAATATAAAAAAAAAAAGAAAAAAACAGCAATGTACGGAGTCAAGTGATGTCGAGAAATAAAATAATATATACAAGAAATAGCAGTAACAATGTGATGGTCCAGTCCTGGATATATAATATATAGTGAGCTTTTTTCTAAATGCATTAAAACTATGGATGTATATTAGTTATGAGCATGCTGGCCAAAATTTTTTTAGTACAGTGACCACAAAGTCTAGGCTGCGGTCTGGACAGGTTTTGTCTGTAAGACTGTTCTACAAAGGTTCCTTCTCACCACTGGGCGTCAGTATGAGATTGATTAGTAAAGCCACCACTAGTTTAGCAACCATGATCTATAAATGTATTTCTTTTCATTTCAATGCAACTTACCCATTATATATTTTATTAGAATGTATGCAGGACTTGGGCAGCATTGTGGCACAATGGGGAGCTATGTGGGATTTCTTTTACCTCCCTAAAACAAATTCGTGTTGATTGGTAGCTCTAAATTGTATCATCCAGGATCTATTCCAGGCCCAGACCTGGTGTTCTCAGGATAGGATCTTGATCCAACTCGGCCCTAAACCGGACCAGGAGATAAATGACTAAAATTATGCAGGTACAAAAAAAAGTCTGAATTGAATTGGGTTTTTTCCCCCTTGCAATTAAAAGTATTCATAACCATTCAATTGTATTATATTTACATGTTGGTTTTTTTAGACAGCTTACAAGTATTCTTATCCTGATCCTGTTTAATTTCTGTAAATGATCAAATCGGTCTCTTTTGAAATCACCTCACACACAAGATTATATGGCACCATGGCTGTGCGTTAGTTACTAAGTGAAGAAAAATCCAGTGATGTACGGTGTGTCCTTTGTAGTTATGTATTTCTTTATTTCTTCCTGTAGAATGTACATAGACAAACGTGTGTTTAATATTTGGTATCCTACCTCTGCAGATCTTGCCTTAAATATGAAGTGACATTTAAAATAGTTCTATAACATAATCTTGTTTTAGAAATAACCTGTGCATAAAATCCAATATATGCAACCTGCATTTTAGCTCAACTTACATTTTAATATGAATTGTATAGCATTTTTCATATTTGCTATTTCTCCCCATTCTCAGTCAAGCACAGGTAATTGTGGTCATGAACGATATACCAGTTACACCCTTGAAAACTCTTGGAATGTGGGCTGCATTTCTGCGCCGTAGTTGAAGGATCCTTTAACAGGCATCAGCTTTCGGTGACGGGGCTGGATTTGACATTAGACTGCGTCTGCTGTGACCAATAAATTGACCTTTTCAGCCCATGGAAACCTTGTAGGTACTTCTGAGAAATTGTAGCATCATGTGGCTAACATCATCACCAATGACTCAGGAGTCAAGAAAGTGCAGGAAGAATGTACAGACCAAATGGTGGTAGGTCTGTCGCAACAATATTATTGCCATTATTTGAATGGACGCTTTAAAGATAAGCCTCTGTAATAAAATGCTTCAGAAATGTAAGCTGAACATTGTGGCAGGTGCTTTATTTCACAAAATAAAAAGGCTAGATCCTAATCTTACAAGGTTTGTGGTTGGGTTTGATATATAAGAAAAAAACTCTCAGATTTTAGCCAGCAGGTAACACCTGTGAAACAAACATTTTTTCCCCTCGCTGTCTATAGCTCCTATTGTTTATGCCAAGCTTTAGAAAGGCTTAAACGATTGAGAATCCTGCAGATCACAGTAGCATCGTCATAGATGCACACAATCCTACTGAGGTCTCTATCAGTAGAACTTAAGTAACAATGCTTTGGCCTTCAACAGAAAACATCTTGGCGTTAGTCTAGTACATCTCTATTTCTTACATCAGAACTTGCAGGTAGCTCTACTAAGGGTTTTTTTTGTTTGTTTTTTTTTTTTTAAAACTAGTAATCTGTTGGTTTGTTATTTTCAGACTGGAGCTTAGCTATTCTGAGAAAACAAATGCTTCAGTTAAGGACCTTTGGTGTAACCCTAGATATCAATATCACCTAAAACTGCAGTCTCATTTGACCGTAGTCAAAATAAGAAGTATGCTAACCCAACATGACACTGAGAAGCTTGTGCATATATTTACAATCTCTAGATCAGATCATTGTAAAATGGCTCATTAGTGGCACTGTTGGTTCTTTAAATCAACTCTGGCATTGTGTTCGAGAAAACATTAGAGATGCTTTCCAAGCTGATGTTCCTAAAATGAAATTAAAAACCATGCTTAACTTGGCCCACGTTTAGTTTTTGGTTCATCTTAAACTGCCAATCATTACTGTCCTTTGTGCTTTAACGTGCCGGAAAGACTTCTTACATTGCTTAGAGATGGAGGCATCGGCAAATCAGATAACCAGCAATGGAGAATCCAGATATGTATTTCTAAAAGGACATCATGGAAAGAACATAAAATGAAACTGGATCATTTAAAAGTCTCAAAGAAGATTCAAAACAAATGGATTCATCAAGAAGTATTTTACTGCTGGCTCCAGGTCAATGAAAACAGCTTGTGGAATGTCTTTTCCAGCTCCAGGTTCATTGAAGAAAGTGCCAAAAGAAGAATCAGCCAAGCTGGTGGTGCCAGAAGTGATCATCCCATCAGGTTGGATGCCATGCTCCAGGCAATACAACTCCCAGCAGGAATTACCCATCTGGACTCCCGCTTGACCAATGTGCACCCAAACACACTTCCTCTGTAGATACAGCACGTTACAAACCAGTCAAACGTGATGGCTATAATCCAAATATAAATGTTAGGTGTATATATTTTAATAATTAGCTTAGTGTAACATTACCATTTTATTCAGTGTGAGATCAAACAGAAAGAAAGTTCTTTGATAGTGGCTTGTTTAATCTACTTAGTGCCCTATATGTACAACAGGGAGCTGTTCAGGATTCATCTTTAGTTTGGTGCATCAAAAATCTCTTTATGAACATTAACCTTTTCTAATAATAACAGTAATTTCACTAAGTCAGAACAATCAGCTCAGCTCACCACTCAGCGTCGACTCTGTCGAATCCCAAATGATTCATTGGCAGTTTTTTTCTTTTTTCTTTTTTATAAACAGCTAAACAGTTTTTGGGCCTCACAAGTGATCAGAAGATACATCATTATTTGCTATGCGTGGAATAAATTGCTGGAAGGGATGAAAAAGTAAGATTAATCTAGTAGCTATGAAACTATTTATATTCTCTTAATGCAAAATGTATTTCTGATTAATTAATCAATTAAAAAAAAAGATTCCATGCCTGAAACAAGGTTTCATGTCCAATTTCCTGATTTCTAAAATTTATAAAATTCAGATTAAGGATGGGTGACCAGCAAAAATGACAGAGGTTGAGAAGGTGCTAGGAGTCGCAGTAATAGAACTAAATTTACACATTTTTGTGGTGAGCGGGGGGGTGATTGATTATTTTGCTGGGTTAGTTTGGGTCCACTTGTCCAAGATGGAAGGGTCACTGTAAATCAGTAAAATTATTTTGAGCAATTGCCTTACACTCAGTGTGAAAAATTCTTTCCTAGGAGTTGTCATCCACTCCCCCAAAGATAACAATGTCCCCATTTACAGAGCACACATGCACACTGAATAGTTTGATGAGAATGCAAATTATTCCAATCAAACTGTGGTGTTTGCAATGTTCTGAAAAAAGTGTTTCTCTTTCCAATCCGGTTCCAGAGATGTGTAAACTCTAAGCCAAGGTACACTGAAGCTGTTCCGAAGACTTTTTGTGGCCCTAAACTTTAGGACACTACCTACTTTGTTACCCATCCACTTGCATGTGGGCCTTCCCCAAAACCTTCACAATAAAAGTTAGAAACATGACCATCTCCAGTGTCTTTATATATACACACTAGCATTTTTTTTTATTCACCGGAACTAAGATAAATCTGTTCAAGCATGATAATGCTAATACACACAACATATCTATGAGAGACATGGTTTGCTGAGACAGAAAACCAAGTGGCCTACACAAAGCCCTGACTCCAACCCCACAGAGCACTTTTGAAATAAAAGTGCACCAGGCTTCCTCACCAAACAACCCCCACCTTTAATGTTCTTGTGGCTGAGTGAGTCCAACTCCCCACAGCGAGGTTTCAAAATATAGCAGAAAGGCTTCCCAAAAGAGTGGAGACAGTTACAGAAGCAAATGGGCATATTTCACTGAGCCCATCCAAAGCACATCTCTTAAAAGCAGACTTACTATTAGATAGAAACCCCCACCCAAATCACCTCAGATCCCTGGAATTCTGTCACAGAGAACATTAGCAATGCCAGGCATTTCAAAAGTCAAATTTTAAGATTATTTATACCTGTTTAGTTTCAATCATCTTAAATGTTTGCAGTGAACTACTTTTTCAATGTCAAAGGCACATAAGACATGTGTACATAAGCAGATTTGTACTCAACAGGACTGCTCAAGCCTCTAAACTGAATCCAGTGTGCGAGTAGAGAAGACTGACAGTCGCCCATTCTGACCACCATGTCAATATCCTTCAAAGCAACTTGTGTATACATCTTACAAAGGAGAAGCGAGCAGAGCTTGCTTTTAGAACAGCCATGCACTTAATTTTAAGTGTCACCTCAATTACCTAAAGTGCAGTCAAGAACAAGTGCTCCATGCTGATTTTTTATTTATTCAAACATCATACAAAAAAGGTTGCATTACAACAGAACAGTTCTAGTACTCTTCCTCTACATCTTCACAATCTTCAGCAGAATCTGCTCCAACCTCCTCATAATCCTTTTCCAAGGCAGCCATGTCCTCTCTGGCCTCAGCAAACTCACCTTCTTCCATTCCCTCACCAACATACCAGTGCACAAATGCCCGCTTGGCATACATCAGATCAAACTTGTGATCCAAGCGACTCCAGGCTTCTGCAATTGCAGTGGTGTTACTCAGCATGCATACAGCCCTTTGGACTTTGGCCAGATCTCCACCAGGTACTACAGTTGGGGGCTGGTAGTTGATCCCCACCTTGAAGCCAGTGGGGCACCAGTCCACAAACTGAATTGAGCGACGGGTCTTGATGCTAGCAATAGCAGCATTGACATCTTTAGGTACCACGTCACCACGGTAGAGCAAGCAACAGGCCATATATTTGCCACGGCGAGGGTCACATTTCACCATCTGGTTGGCTGGCTCAAAGCAAGCATTAGAGATCTCAGCCACAGACAGCTGCTCATGGTAGGCTTTTTCAGCAGATATAATGGGGGAGTAGGTAACCAGTGGAAAATGGATACGAGGGTATGGAACCAAATTGGTCTGGAATTCAGTCAGATCCACATTGAGCGCACCATCAAATCGCAAAGAAGCAGTGATGGACGAAACAATCTGTGCAATCAGTCTGTTCAGGTTGTTGTAGGATGGACGGTCTATGTCCAGATTGCGCTTGCAAATGTCAAAGATGGCCTCATTGTCCACCATGAATGAGCAATCTGAATGCTCTAGGGTGGTGTGAGTGGTTAAGATGGAGTTATAGGGCTCTACAACTGCAGTGGAAACCTGGGGAGCAGGATAGATGGAGAACTCCAGCTTGGATTTTTTGCCATAGTCGACAGATAGACGCTCCATCAACAGAGAGGTGAAGCCAGATCCAGTCCCACCACCAAAGCTGTGGAAGAGCAGGAACCCTTGCAGACCTGTACACTGGTCAGCCTGCAGATGACAAAGAAACCATAAGGGAACCCAAGTGGTATGCAACATAAGTGCACTGTATTTTTTTCCCCCAAAGAAATTAAAGTTTATCAGTAGATACCCTTTACCAAGTTAAAACTTGTAATTGTTTTAAAGATCCCTTGAGAAACACTTTCTTCACCCAAGAGGGAATTATTGCCACTAGTTACTTTTCTGGGCATCTAGTTACATGGGCATTGCCATTTTAAATCATTAAATCTTACCATTTTTCGCATGCGATCAAGGACCGAGTCCACAATCTCCTTGCCAATGGTGTAGTGGCCACGGGCATAGTTGTTGGCTGCATCCTCCTTGCCACTGATTAGCTGCTCTGGGTGGTAAAGCTGACGATAATGTCCATTCCTGATCTCATCTGTGAACAAGTACTTTCAATAATCCAGTAACCTTAAATACAAAACCTTTATTTGAACTCCAAGCTACAACAAATCAAGTAACCTACAATGTAGACTCCAGATTCTGCAGAAACAAACCAAAATTGGATTCTTTCTCACGTGTCTCAAGGCAGATTCAAAGCAAATGGAATCATTACAAAATGTTTTAAATTTTACCTACAACCGTTGGCTCCAGGTCAATGAAAACAGCTCGTGGAACATATTTTCCAGCTCCAGTTTCACTGAAAAAAGTGCCAAAAGAAGAATCAACCAAGCTGGTGGTGCCAGAAGTGATGGTTCCATCAGGTTGGATGCCATGCTCCAGGCAATACAACTCCCAGCAGGAATTACCCATCTGGACTCCCGCTTGACCAATGTGCACCGAAATACACTCCCTCTGTAGACGCAGGACATTACAAAACAATCAAACCCCAATCATAATCCAGATACAAACAGGAGATGCAGTTTTAAATAACTAGCATAGTATTACATTACCATTTTATTCAGTGTTGAAGCAAAACAGATCAGAAAGAGGTTTCTTTAACCTGCAAATTAACCAAAAAACCCCCCAATAAATACCTCAGAACCCAACAAAAAGTAAGCTCTCTTTAGACCACTATACATACACCAGAGACTAGCTGCTTACCCAGACAGCTCCACCATGTTGATCACCTGAGCTAACTTTATAACAGGTGTGCTCAATCTTAGGGGCGTGGCCTCTTAAATAAGACCGGAAGTAAAGCGGTAGTGCTTTCGAATAAGCAGGTTCCCATAATGCTTTTGAGTGTTTGGTTGGTGCAAATACTCTTGATAAAATATTAAAAAAAAAACAGGATTCTATAAGCCACATTGTGCAGCACATGCGTCATAAGGGGGAGGGGAAAAACTACATTAGTTGACGTGCACAGGTGGACACGCCCCTTACTAAAAGCGTCCAACAAATCAAGAAGTGTAAACAAACGCTATTAGAAGCGGTAACTGTGGCTGCTCATGGAATAAATCGAGTTCAAAATGAATAATTAAGATAACTGACTGCATTGCACGCATGTACTGCATTTTCCCACTGAACACTTTATTTCAAATAAACAAAGATATACAAAGAATCACTTCCTGACCCTGAGGTCTGAGTACAGCTGCCAGTGAATCGAATTAAATGTGAACTGAAATCAGAAAAATGTCCTTAAAGGTGAACTAGTCTATTTCTTTTTGTTTATTATTGGTAAGAAAAAAATTTAAAAACATGTAGGACATGAAAAAAATTGTTTAAACTGTAGCTATAATCTCAGGAATTATGTGCTACATGGTTCAGAAGAAAACACTTGAAAAACTGACCTCTGGTCCAGAAGGCTTGTTTTTTGGGGGTTTTTTTTTTGGGTGGGCCTCCTATTAATCACCCACCTATCCACTCACTCACTCACTCATCTTCTGCCACTTAATCCTGTTCAGGGTCACAGGGGGAAGCTGGAGCCAATCCCAGCTGACTGGTACACCCTGGGCAGGTCGCCAATCCACCACAAGGCGACACACAGACAAACCTACAGGCAATTTAGAGTAGCCAGTTAGCCTAATCCCCTCTCTGCATGTCTTTGGACTGTGGGAAGAAACCGGAGTACCCGGAGGAAACCCACATGGACACGGGGACAACATGCAAACTCCACAAAGAAAGGTGCCCAGGTCAACCCCAGGACCTTCTTGCTGTGAGACAACAGTGCTAATCACCGCACCACCATACCGCAACGGACCCTTATCCATTACGGGTCACAGGGAAGCATGAGCAAATCCAAGCTGACTTTGGGTGCGAGGCAGGGTACACCATGGGCAGGTAAAAAATCTAACCCCTAAAGGTTTAACACAGATATGAACAAGCATTCATATCGCACGTTCACACACCTATGGGCAATACAGAGTAGCCAGTTGAGCTAATCTGCACATCTTTGGACCATGGGAAGAGACCCATGCAAGCATGGGGACAACATACAAACTGTACACAAGTCGTTTTATGAAGATTCTTGGGGAAGAGCATTATTAACATGGGCAGGGAGTTGGGAATGGTGTAGGAGATTTTAAAAAATCTTTCAAATTTCTAACCCATTTAATTAACCATTAGGGAACTAATCTTGAAAATATTTGTCTGATTTTACCAAATGCACCTTTAAGATATATGAGTAATAAAAAACCCTTAAAATAATTTTTATTCTCCTTAACGGTATATTTATTAATCAAGTTTTTATTATTTAGTAAGAATTAAAGACGCCGTGTGCAGGTCTCGAGTAACAGGCTGACAACAAGTTTACCTTAACCATTATGCTGAATTAAGCTGAATTTTTGCCATGTGTTACCACCCAAGGTTTTGTATTTTCCCCTTTTCAGTTATATGGGGTTTTTTTTTTATCTAATAAAACCTTGTGGTCGTCAGTGCTGAGTTCAAAGTCTAGTTGTGTCTTTGAGACGATGTCCTGACCTGGGCCTGGTATTTACAGAAAACAGCACAGTGAATATGCATGACTGCTTTTTGTTGAGGCTGAGGCTGGTTGAGTCTCTTTGATACTGTAAATAGACTCTCACCCAAGTGGGTGTGCTATGAACTGTGCATTTATATGAGTTTGTGTATGTGTATTGGAGAGAGGGTGTGCCGTGAGTGATGTGTGGGATGGGATGGGTTGCTTGGTTGGATTGGAAGTGGTGTGTTTGATGTGGTAAGTGGTGAACCATCGCCTAATAGCTTCTACTCTTTTAATATTTAAAATGCTCTCATTTCTAGGAGGCTCTGCTTTGTCAGTGCTTCTGTGCATCGGGTGTCTATTCTTTTGAATTGTCTCAATTGCATTGCATTTGCAAGCAAGCTATAAATGTAACATCACTTCAGTGGTTTTAATATACCGTTTTCTGGGTGAATAATATGTTAAAAGTTAATTGTAGCGTTTGCTTGCCAGTATAGAAGAGACAGATGGAATTGTTTTGTCATAGTTGTGTGGTAGGTGCGCATTTCTAGTGAAATTATTTGAAAGCATTTTTCTAAAAATGTTGCTCTCATATGACGATGAATTATACAGGTTCTAAAATACCAGTTGACTTTTTCCTGGTGAAGTTTGTTTACTGCCTTCAGGGAAATTCCCTGTCACTCGGGGTTAGGGATAAAGTTAAGAAGTTTCACTGCCATATTTTGGCTCAGAAATAACATTAAAGTAAAGAAATATTGTGACGTCTGCAAGTTTTATTACCTCTGAATTCGCACAACCACACTCACACAGCCAAAGATATCAATACTAATAGATGAAAGAACATACCAGAATTTGTTTGCTTTGGCTAGAAAAGCACAGAATACCAAACGTTGGCTGGATTTTCCCATGGGAGAGTGAGAGAAGGGTTAGCACACAACAGGTGCCTTTAGCACTCCTGCACAACCAGATACAAGGTCAAAGAGGGTAATGAACAGTCTTACACTTTATTTTCTCAAGGTTGACTCTGTCAAGCTATATATATATATGTTGGATATATCCTGTAAAGGAATTTACAGCAGGATCACTTCAACCAAGACGAGTCATTGTTATGTGTTGAGCTGAGTCACTGAGTCAGTTCTGTATGCATAATGCTGATCTAAGGTCAGTTAGCTAAGATAGTGAGATTAAAGTGAACTGAATTCAACAACCACAGACATATCTGTAGAGCACAGAACATGAAGAAAGCACTGCCAACACTTGGGAGTAATTATGTCACACCTTGATTATAAATAATAGTGAAACTGAAGGAAACCACATGAAAGACAGTTTGAGTTTTATGACCAGATGCTGTTGTGTAAGATCATGCATGTTTACCCACCTGGTTGATTAACTGATTAGCTCGTCACCAAGTGCACATAGTCACATTAAAATGTGCAAACCTTTTTTTTTTTGGAAATCCAAATGTGTGTTACTACGCAGGCCATGTCCTACAGGATGCATATTTAATCATTCATTCATTCATTGATATTAAGTAACCAATGTATTCTGGACAGGGTCAAAGTGGATAATGGGAACACTGGCCTCAGACTGGAACAACACAACACCATGGATAAGACGCCAAACCATCGCAGGGCACCATGCATTTAAACTTGGGGGGCAATTTAGTGTTGATCTACCTACTGGCATGTGTTGGACATGTGGGAGGAAACTGGAGAACCCAGAGGAAACTCACATGTACTTGGAGAGAACATGGGAAACACCATGTCACTGGTGCTCAGGATCAAACCGTGTACCACTGTTCCCCATGTATATTTATTTTTCCCCAATGTATTAAAAAAAAGTATTTAAAAAGAAATTTACATCTCTATTTCAGGTGTACATAGCCTATCACTGGTTTATCATGCCTAGAAATTAATTAATTATAGCACCCTGAATATAAATGGTGTATATTTATTCATATATACATGTATGGTGTATAAATTCATGCATGATAAAAATGTAAAATAAATAAATAAATAAATAAATAAATTATGGGACTATGAGCAGCCTGGTGATCAGAGGTGGGACTGGACCATTGCGTCTGATTCAGAGGGGTGTAGCTGGAGAGGATAAGGTTGCCATGCGGCCGCCATATTGGAATATTCGATTCCCGATGAAGGGTGGGGGGGAAACAGAGGAATGAAGGAACGAGTGTGAGTCGGAATTGCCGGAGAAGCCGCACACCGGACTCCGGTTTCGCTTATATTGGAATTTAATCGCTGCTTTTACACTTGTATCCGCCTGAGAGGATACCGGGGTGACCTACTAGCTGCTGGACGTGAAGAAAAAGCCGGTGAGTAGAGATGTGTTTTTGCTGGAAATCCATCCAAAGTGGTCGAGTTCGTGTGTGAATTTTGAGGAATTGCAGTTGTACCGTCGCTGTTATGTTTGTTTGTTTTTTTAATAAATACATATATAAACACTGTAACATTGCGGAATCCAAGTAGCGGCATTTAAATAGACAAGCAGGACTTTGTTTTGTCCATTTGTAACAACATTGTTGAACCATTTTAGACTTTTAGGGGGACATTATGGACAGTGTGTTTAGCTTTGCGTGGTTAAAGCCCATAATGTAAGTGCGTGTCATTGATAACCGTCTAAAATAACCGTTACACTGGAGACCATTTAAATTCAACTAGGCGCGTGCCTAATCATTCAAAACGCCCCCCCTCCTCTGCCTCCTCATGCACGAGCGCAATCCTGTCGCTTTACATCAAAATGGTCGCTAGGTAAAAGTTAGACAAGCTCTTTCTCCATGAGCTTCTTCTTCAGCTGTTGGTTTCTGATTTGTTGAGTGTATATGTGAGCCGGAAAGCCTGCTTGTGCCCCGAGGCGGTACTGTGTTCAGGCCCGCTTTATTTTTAGCCTTAAGCGTTCACGGTTTCACTCCAGTCCTGCCTTTTCCCCCACTCAGTGTATATTTCATACTTGATGAGCTCTCTAGTGCTCCTCATATTTACTATTCCACCGACTAAATGTAGTTATTAATTAGCTCCACTGGCCCGAATGTCAACAGGGCAGGAACATTTCCGTCCTGAGATTCTCACCTACACTTTTAGACCATGTTTACACCCGGTCTCAAGACAATTTGCCCAGGCGTCTTAATGAAGGGTTTGTACGCATGCGCACTTCACCTTTTCCACACGCATCAAGTCATGATTCTTCCTAAAGATATTGTCTGATCATAAGCCTGACAAAATATGCTGCCTGTCCTCCTGAGACCCAAACTCTAATATTGGGTGCCTTGTGTCGTTTCTCCTGATTGTTTCTGTTTTTTAGGAACTGATAACTATTGATCTTGATCATTATGTCCAAACAGGAAAAGTTTGGCAAACAGTAATTCCCAATGGTCCTCATATGAGGATGCGCACACCGTGTAAATGGGGGTGTGTGTGTGTGATGTCCTCATATGAGGACAATGGGGTCTCAGGAGGATATGCATGTGTGTGTGTGTATTTTCCAATAAGGCCATGGTAGTCAAAATAACAAGAGGACAAATTATTAGATGGGGTGGGTCCTGGGTTCGATCTCCGGGGTCGACCTGGGTGCCTTTCTGTGTGGAGTTTGCATGTTCTCCTTGTGTCCATGTGGGTTTCCTCCCATAGTCCAAAGACATGCACAGAGGGGATTAGGCTAATTGGTTACTCTAGAATGCCCGTGGATGTGAATGGTTATCTGTCTCTGTGTGTCGCCCTGCGATGGATTGGCGACCTGCCCAGGGTGTACCCCACCTCTCACCCGAAGTAGGCTTGAATTAGTTCCAGATTCTCCAGTGAGCCTGAACAGGATTAAGTGGTAGAAGATGAGTGACAAATCATTAGATCACCAGTTATTTCATACTGAGTATCAGGATTATATTTATTTATATATATATATATATATATCAATCCCCAAACACTGTAGGTGTGAACGCACAAAAGCTGAAATAAAAAGGGATTTTTTTAAGTGTTCACATTGTGTATGAAAACTGTCAATTCTTTTTCATCTTCATTTAAGAAAAAGATTTTAACTCTTATGTCATGTCTCTGGTTCAATCATTAGCTCAGTTTACTGTCTGTGTAGTTTCACACCTTCTCTTCATATTGTTCTGTTGTAGTATTCAATTCATGGTTTCTCTGGCTTCCTTCAACCTCCCAAACATATGCTAATATGTGAACTGGCTACTCTAACTTCTCTGTACATGTGTGTGAATGACACGCTGTGTTTGGAAAATAATCAACATTGGTATGATCATTATCACACCACTTTGTTGTTATTTTCTAACAGCTCCCCATGAGTTTTATTCATTATTCTCCTGTGACCCCACTGTCCTCGTATGAGGGCATCACATTTCCCCCAACTACATTGTGTGTATTTCCTTGTAAGATCCTTATATGAGGACCATTTTGACTACCATGGCCTTATCAGAAAATACACATACATACATGTGTATATACTCCTGAGACCCCATGGTCCTCATATGAGGACATCACATTTCCCTCCCATTTACATTGTGTGTATTCTCATATGAGAACCATTGGGGAATTACTGTTTTGCCAAACGTCTTCCTGTTTGGAGACAATGATCAAGTTCAGTAGTTATCAGTTCCTAAAAAAAAAACAAAACAGAAATAGTCAGGAGAAACGACAAGGCGCCCAACATTAGAGTCTGGGTCCCAGGAGGTCTTTACATGTACATCGCTATTTATCGTTAAATTCTTTTTGTGATTTTTTTTTTTCTTTTTTTTTTTTCTTTTCCCAAATGCCTATCTAGAAAATGAACACTTTCATGTCAAAGATGAATGTTTGTGTGTGAGAAAGTGCCATTTTTTTTTTCCACATCAAGCTCGATATTTGTTTGTTTGTTTGTTTATTAGCGTTTCATCGGCGAAAAGAACACCAATGACAGTGTATGTGGGTTATAGAAATGTCATCATGCTGCTGCAGGCATGTTAGTGGTGCATTAAATTTGTCAGCAATTTTTAAGCTCTTTTGCAGCCTTCATTCATTTCACCCTGTACGTCTAAAAACCTTAAACTAAACACTTATTTCTTGAACTGATTTTAACGTGTTTTAAGTGAAAATGTGCCTGTCTCTTCAAGCCAGATTTTGACAACTTAAGTTCTACCTAAGCATTACCTCAGAACACATATAAGTTATGGCCACTGACGTTAACGTCTTTAGGAAATTTAAATACAATATGCGAACTTGCAGTTCTTCATGCAGCAGCCATCTTTTGCCTGAAGAAACTGGAAACCCCACCAGGAAGCTGACCATTGTACGGAGCTCGTTTGCATAGTAGATAAAATGCGTGTGGTTTAAAATTTTTTCAGGAGACAATTCAGATACCAATGGAGATGCATGAAATATGCAGTAATGAATGGAGTCTAAGAATAATCCTAGTTTTGCAGACATGGAATATTTACTGTGTTTGTTTCAGTGTGTAACCTAAAGGAAAGGATGAGGACTCGTGTGGAGAATGCATCCCTCAGGTTGCTCTGATTATAAGTGGACAGGAAGAGGTGTGTGTTTACAGCAGGAAGTCTAAATAAGTGGTGGGTGTGTTGGTACACTAAGTAGTGCACTTTACTCTGAATTGTTCGGCTCCCTCACTGCGTCCCTCAGGATGCTTCAGATAGACGCCTTTTTCCTGCCAGGGCAACTCTCTCTCTCTCTCTCTCTCTCTCTCTCTCTCTCTCTCTCTCTCTCTCTCTCTCTCTGTGTGTGAGAGACTGAAAGAGGGTGTGTTAATACAATTTGGTCAAATCTTCCTAGCACAGCTGAAGTAATTCTGTGTGCCTGAGTTCAGGTCTCGTACTGTCATGGTATCGTTTTCCACTGAACGTGCTGACCAAATAAGTGGCCTAGTGTGTATCAAACGTGTGTGAGCCAGAGCTTAAAACTACAACCACACATCCGTGCCTGGCAGAAGCGTATTCATTTCCCACAGTAAAGCTTTTTATTTTTCTTCTTCTTTTTGCTTGGCCCGGGGGGGGGGGGGGGGGGGGGGGGGGGGGGGGGGGGGGGGGGGGGGGGGGGGGGGGGGGGGGGGGGGGGGGG
>JAQLOM010147758.1:0-15017 GCA_030068315.1 Chrysichthys thysi
ATCAGAGATGCTGGCTTCTGAACTGAACGCTCAGAACACGCTGGAAGGTCTCCCTCCTCTTTAACCCGGAGGACACGATTACCATTCCATTCCATGATTACCAACAAGAATGTCAAATTTGGACTCATCTGACCATAGAACACTTTCCCACTTAGCTCAAAATTGTACATTTTTTTGACTTCCTTATTACAACAAAATTCTATCAAATTATGCTAAATGTATAATATGGTACCCCAAAGTATACTCTTCTAACAACCAAATCATTTTTTAAAAGGAACGTTTGAGATTGGTTAACAGGAGCTCTCCATCTTCAGACACTGATCACCCTCCAGTCACACATGGAACAGTGACAGATGTACCTAACATCAGAGGAATTTGCGTGTCTTATGATGCGTCAAAAGCGTGTACGTTGAACAGTCATAGCAGGGCATGTGTACTAAATAAGAACCCACTTTGTGACATGTAGACCATTAGTTACCTCCCTATAATGCTAGGTAATTAGGTTATCTAGCAAAAGAGCTTCAAACTTTGCACATTAGACAAGATTAAAAAGGACACATTATTTGTATCGAGGCATCATCATTTGTCAAAATTTCAGGGGAGTCAAAATTAAAATAATGAACCATAACTTTGAGATAATAAGTCAAAAAAATCGAGATACTGTCAAAATTTTGAGATACCAAGCCCAACATTTGAGGTAAGCCAAAATTCAGAGATAATATGCTGTAAATCTAAGATCAGTCAACACTCTGATAGCAAATCAGACATTTCACAACAAGCTGCTCCCATAAATATCATTTTCTAATTTATGTATTTTTTTTCTTCGGTGCTTGGAGGAAATAGGCCTGCTTCCGGCACTTTGCTTTTTGTGCATGATTTAGATAATAAATGTTAGACAGGATTATTTAGACACGTCTGAACCATAAAGCTATACCTGTCCCTGAAGGCAGTGTGAATATATGGACAAGGTGGAAGCAGAAGTGGAGTGTTACGAGCTGCTAAAATGAGATCCGTATCCATCTCGTGTGCATTTGCGTTTGCTGGTCTGAGCAGACGGACAGATGGCTGAAGGCTGGGGGCGCATTTCTAACTCGTGCATAATCTATGAGACACTCCGTGTGTGTGAGCATGGAACCCCTGGTGCTCTGTTGATTTAGGAATCATGAGTACATCTGAGGAGAGTGAGTGGGGAAGAATTAGGCTGTCCTTTCTCTTGATGATTGGAGCCTTTTTCAAGGGCCCTTGAATATGGGTGGGGGATGGGGGAGGCGGTCGAGAACGATGGGGTGTTGGAGAAAAGGGACGTGAAGTGACGTGACGGATGTAGTCTTTCATCCTTGATGCACCAGAGAGATGCTGAGTGCACTGATCTCACAGTTCCAGTCTTGTCCTGGACGTACAGTGAACCCCCCTCTGCTGACTCTCATTTCATTAAAGGGAAAAAACTCAGACAGCATCAGGAAGAAGCTCTCAGAGAAGCCAGATTTAAAAAAATAAATACATTTAAAAAAGAAAAAAGGGAAACCAATCCTGCTCTGGGAAACGTACCATCATCAAACGGACTTCCATATTAGGCTTCTGATGAGTCAAAGGTCCTTTAAAGCACTCTGTTAAATTACTTGTAACAGGAACATTAAAACTAAATTAGAAAGGCACTCAGAGAGGACAGACCACCACGGAGGACAACAGTCAACTCTTCTATGATGTGCAAATCTCCAATTTATATATCTGGATACATTTTCAATTAAAGTAATCGTATTTCGACACTGGTTATGTTTTGTCATGATTGAAGTGTACTTCCGGTGCAGCATGGTGGCTTAGTGGTTAGCACTGTTGCCTCATAGCAAGAAGGTCCTGGATTCGATCCCCAGGGTCAACCTGGGCACCTTTCTGTGTGGAGTTTGCATGTTCTCCCCGTGTCCGTGTGGGTTTCCTCCAAGTACTCCGGTTTCCTCCCGCAATCCCAAGACATGCACAGAGGAGATTAGGCTAATTGGCGACTCTAAATTGCCCGTAGATGTGAATGTGAGTGTGAATGGTTGCACGTTTTTGTGTATTGGCCCCACAGTGGATTGGTAACCTGCCCGGGGTGTACCACGCCTCTCCCCCGAAGTCAGCTGGGATTGGCTCCAGCTCCCCCCCCAACGTGACCCTGAGAGCAGCAGAAGATGAGTGAGAGTGAGTGAGTAACCTTTACTGCCATCTACTGGACATTAAGATGTATGCCTTAACCTTGCAATGTTGGCAAAAGAGAAACCAATTTCAAGACTACGCCCTGTGACATGGATCTGCTCCAAAATTAACAATCAAGCTACATGTATACCTCTAGCTAGGACGCTAATCGACAGCTTTGTAGCTAGGTTGTTGATCTGGTTCAGCTTCAGCATTAAAGCAGTTTTAATAAAACACTACATTGCTGTATATCACAATGACTCAAAACTCTTCAGCATAGTTAAATCTTAGTGGACAGGACATTGTGTTTTGAGCGAGCAGCTCACAATGAACTTACTATTTAGCCTGACTAACTGATGACATCATTGGATATCTTTAGCAAAACAGACGTTGCCATGTACAGTACGTATGGAGCTACTTTGATCTAAATGACATGCAACTGAACCAGCGAAACAGTTCATTATGCCTGGTGGTTGATCCCGTTTGCTTGGTGCTGCTCCGATCATCTTGTTAAGCGAGTGTATGCTGTGTAGTCTGGGCATTTGTTGCCAAGACTGTCCTTATTATCCTGTACTGCCATGACGGTTCACTTAGTTATGTAAAGGTGACGAAGACGATGATAAAAGCTACCCGATTATGACATCATCACACTGCGACACCTGTGCATATAAGAGCCCTGTTTCAGTCAATCTGTCTCCAAACTTTTGCGGTGAACCCAAACTGCATCAAATTAATTCAGTCTCTGGTTACATTATTGATCTAAACTCAGTGAGCTGAAACCAGCCCTGGTATTCCTAAGAACTTTTTAAGCCATGTGTCTACATCTGTTCGGACACGTACACCCATGGGAGACTTTGGAGCGACATATTAAGACAGCGTTCTCCACCACATCAAAACATCAAAACCAGTTGGCCAGACTGAAATCTGAGTGTTGTGTTGCGTTGCGTGTTAATATGCGAATCAGCTCATTACGTATAAACACTGACGTCCCAAGTTGTTCCTTGCCTTTAGTTGTTTTCTGAAATGGCTGCATCAGATTTCATGATTTTTGCTCAGTTGTTCATTCATATGGTATGTGGGTCACTTGCTGGAAAGCAAACTGCCCATGAAACAACCAAATACAAATGGCGTCTAAGACACTATAGTATTTCAAAGCAAACAAAGGTTAAAAAAAGATTATGCCCTGCAACAAATTGGTGACCTGCCCAGGGTGTACCCCGCCTCTTGCTCGGAGTCAACTGGGACTGGCTCCAGCTTTCCCGTGTATAAATAAATAACAGATGGATGGATGGAAGCCCAGGTGTCAATAGCTCAATCCACAAAACTCACATTCCTCCAGCGATCCTGTCTATCGTCTCACGCTCCAACACAATCAATCATTTCCTTTCTAACAAACTAGCCTTCATCCACCCCTCTCCTCTGCTGAGATGAGTCATGGTCCATCCCTGCGTCCTTCACATTCCTCCATCTCTCGCTCATCCTCCTCTCATACCGATGACAGAAGGTACGGGAGCCTCATTTCCTCTGTGGATAAATAAATCCGCCAGAGATTCATGCCTCACTGCCGGCTCTTGGTTCGTCTTCACCTAATACGCACTTTCACCTGACCTCACAAGTGATCGGAAACGCCACCGTCGCATTCATTTCACTCCCGGAACACAAGAGCTCAGTGAATCAGCTTGCAAAGGCTTTGTGATGACCTCGTACACCAAACTGAAATGAAAGCAGGAGAATGACAAAAAATAAATAAATAAATAGAAATGTATGGCTGATTCCCACTAGCAAGGATGGACTAAGTATGTATGTAGACATATGACCTTCAAACTCACGTCTCGTCATATCTCATTCCAAATCTATGGATAAGGATACAGGGTTCGTCCCCATTTGCTTGATATAGCAGTCTTCACTCTTCTGGGAGGACTTTCCACTAGATTACCCAGCATGTCTGAGTGGATTTTGTACCCATTCAGTTATAATCACGTTAGTGAGGTCGGGCGAGAAGGTCTGGCACACGGTCGGCGCTTCAGTTCATCCTAATTCATCAGGTGTTCAGTGGGCCTGAGGTCAGGGCTCTGTGCAGACCAGTCAAGTTCCATCACACCCCAACCTTGGAAAGCATGTCCTCATGGACCTCGCGTTGTCATACTGGAACAGGTTTTGCCTGCGTCTCTGGGTTCCAGTGAAAATCTTCAGCATACTAAGGCTTTCTAACCAATTGTGTACTTTGCGGTAACGGTTTGGGGGAAATCCAGGTGTCAGGTGTCTACCTACCTTTAGCTATATAGGTGCTTCGACAATGCTTTAATGCTCACCACGTGTCCCAGAAATGAAGAGCTTTCCATCCATCTCAGTTATCATCAAGTACCACCTCATTATCCTACTTCTGTGGACTGTCCTACGTGTATGTATACCCTAAAGGTCTGCGCTTCCTAAAAACACCCTTGCGTCAGTGACTACTGCAGGACTTGCTGCTGTCATCATAAAGACTGTACTGTGCTCATCCCAGGACTTGTAGTAATGATATGGTCATGTTAATGGTGCCTTTCAGCACTGCCACTATTAGTACTGTTTGACTTTACGATATGGAGTTGTACAAGAGGAATGACCTGATGTTCCTACCATCGGTGGTGACCCAGAGGATGGGTTCTCTCTCAAGTCTGGTTCTTCTCAAGGTTTGTCCCCCCTCTCATGTTGTCTCAGGGAGTTTTCCCATTGCCACTGGTTTGCTTGCACTTTTTTTTTTTATTTTTTTTTTTTTACAATATCTACAGTGAAACTCACCATACAAAAAAAAATGGAAGTGGACTGAACACTAGGAAATTTTCACAGAGGAGATCAAGAACCGCCCCGTTTCGTTTGCGTGAACATACCGACATATACACTTGGTTACAATCGGTCCGACTGAACGAGAAGAAATGGATTGTCCAGAGAAGTCTGCTCAGAATTCTGATCCGATCGTGAAACCACACCGATTCTGCGCAAGCTTTTGCCACCGATTTACGTTCACCTGACATTATGAATGCTTCTCCAGTGACCACTTGCGATCGGATTCCATGCATCGTTTCCGCCGGACGAAGACTCTCAGGCACGTTTATTATGTCAGTCTTCTGTAATAACCTTAAGACCCGCTCCTTTTTACACTCTTCAGAAGGTTTGCCCAAACACTGGATTTGTTAACGGTCCACAAAATGTCAGTGAAAGCAAAAAGTGAAGATGTGATCCATTTGGAATAAATGATCATGTCCCGGAATGTGTGCTTCTTTTCTACTCATCACGATCTTATCATTCAGCCCATCCCCAAGCCCCGTTGTCTTTCTTTAGACGACAGTTTTATGGCCGCTCTTAATGAGCAGAGAGAAAGGTATAGCTCAGCAGTCGACATCAATCTGCAAATCAGCATCGGCTACCATCCTGTAATCTCAGACACACCCGCAATGAGAGAGGTAGAGAGAGAAGAAAGAAAGACAGAGCGAGAAAACAAAACAAAAGATGGGGAAAGTGTGCACACGTGTACGCAAACAAAGCTTCCAACCCTGGTCTTCTCAGTGGCACTCAAACGGCCATTATTTTGGCCCCGTTTGACTTTATTACTTTATTATTATTATTATTATTATACATCAGACTGCATCGACGGAACGCTGTAGCCGCTGCTGCCTCGGCTTCAACGCCTTGTGTGTTGGAGGGGGATGAAAGCTAGAGAGAGGAAGTGCGTTAGTGTGCATGAATATACTCTGTTTGGCCTGCTTCGCACTTCTATTCTGGTATTCAAACCTTCAAAATGATCAGAGACTCAACAGCAGGAGTGCATGCGCCCATCCACCTACACGAGATGCTTGGGTTAAAAAAAGAAAAAAAAAAAGAAAAGGCTATTTCTTTTGAATACAGTTTATCTCACTTGTACAGGCAGACTACTGCACTCAGGATAGAGGGAGAGAGAGAAACGGAGACTGAGAAAGAAAGAACAACGTATGCAGCTCGTATTGGACAGGGCCTCTCCATTATTCATTAAGTGCAGGGTGGGATCCTGCCCAAACACCCCGAATGCACACTAACCCTCCTCCCTGCGGTAAATTATCAGGTACAGACAGAGAGCAAGAGATGGAGAGGTGAAGATAACCCAAGGGCGGGTTGGAAAGCTGCATATATAAACGTACGCTTGAGAGTCTGAATGCTGCACACACACTAACAAAGGTAGAAAGCCAGAAAGAGCGAGAGAGAGAGAGAGAGAGAGAGAGAGAGAGAGAGACAGCGAGAGAGAGAGAGCAGAGGTTTAATGCGTGTATGTCATGAAGTGTTTTAATGTGGTGTACACGCTTCTAAAATGAAACAAAAAGAGCCAACTCGACAAAGAAAACCTAAGAACGAGAGGGGGGAAATAAAGAAACATGCGGATGTTTGACGACGCCTGCGTGTCGGTCACAAAACTGCAGAGAACAGCAGAGCCGTAATAAAGCCACCCAGATGAATGGAGGGTGTGGAGCAGGCTGCTTGTAATAACCAGGCTGGATATCCTACACCTGAACACTAATCTGAACACGCCTGACCTCACGTTACACGTGTGCAGTCTCTCTCCCGGTTTTTTTTTTTTTTTTTTTTTTTTTTTAAACAAAGAAGCATTATGGGAAAGAGAAAGAGAAGACTATTTTGATGGTGTTTTTAAATAACAACATTAGCAGGCGACAGAAAAGCGAGTTTCACAATTCCACAAACATTCGTAGCCAAGAGCCAAGAGAGCTAAACAGGCCGTGCGCTCCGGGTGGGAGGGACCCCACGCTCCCTTTCCCATTAGAGCATGGATACCCAACCCAAACCCGACGGGTCGGGCCGGGTTCAGACAAATATTTCGGAATGTTACACGGGTTCGGGCCGGGTTCCGTCATGTCAGCACAAAAACGTTCGATATTTAAAATAGTAAAGTTACTATGTACAGTAAACACTCTGTGTTTAATTTTCAATTGAATTTTTCTTGTACCGTGCGTGTTTGTGGCCTATGACTGCAATCATTGGGAATGTCTTTTCTTTTAACAGTTGTTTAATAAAGGCAGGATACACAAGCTACACAAGGATACACAGTTTTGTTTTGTTTTTTTACCAAAGAGAGTATCATTATAAATCACTTAGCAGCGCCTGTTTTGGCCAAACATTAAAATTCCAAATCGGGTTCACGTCGGAATAGGACAGAAACATATAAAAATTCATGTTGGGTTCGGGTCGGGTTGGGTCACTGCTCTGTCGGAGGCGGGTCGGGTTTGGACAGAAATAAGAGGCCCGAACAGCACTCTATTTCCCATGTCAATCACAGAGGTGTTGGCCAATCCCAGGCATCTCCGAGCTCACGAATGCAGAAGAGGAAAGACAGTGCTGGCTTCATGTGTCTCCACGGATGTGCGATCAAGCCTTCGGACATGATCAACCGCTGTAGTTTTGCTCGATATCAACGCGTTAGGTCCTTGTTCATCTCGGCTGCTGATCGGCTGGTTCTTTATAGTCTGGACACGTCTGCGGTTTGCTCGAAATGTACTCGCATTCAAAAGCGCCAAAACATGACATACAATGACGAATCCTCACATATCCGAATCCTTGTTTGAACTTTTCCGCATTTTTCCATTTTTCTCGCCCGCTCAATGTGCTTCACTCTTAATGATAGTCCTGAGGCGGTGGACATAATGGTTAATGACGTACCATCACCGGGCTTGCGTGCCCATGGGGGCGGGTTCAAGATTATTTGTGCGCGCGGAGATATGTCTGAAAATAAATAAATAAATGAATACATGAAGGCATGAAGGCATGAATAAATAAGTAAATACTGTCCGTGTGGACGGCAAGTCTTTTTTTTTTTTTCCCAAAAATATTCGCATGTGTGTGGACAACGCCTGAGAATCACTGACACACACACACACACACACACACACACACACACACACACACACACACACACACAGAGTGTATGAGAGAAATGCCTGAAGGGAGACGCAGGGCAAATGCCAAGGAAAACATTTCCAAGGAGCCCACAATTCAGCAGGGCCGTGCCGCAATACTTAAGAGGATAGGCATGTGTAAACGCGTGCGTGTCTCTCTGAGGGGATCTGAAGGAACGAGAGAACACTGACTGAGTGACTGAGGGGGAAAAACTGCGGGGAATCTGGAGGCATCGGAGTGATTGATGAAGTTCCTAAGTGTTTGCGAGTTGGAGGACAGAGTGCCTGCTCTTTCATGGAAAAACATATCTGCTCTCGATCCGTTCCAGAGCGCATCAGGCTGCTACCCAATCTGCCCATGCAGAACAACCTGACGGAGAAAACCACGCTCGCGCCACTTGCACACTAGTGAGCGATTGGCAATTAATCCCTGTTAACATCCTGTCAGAGAGCTGTGCATCTGGTGAGGGGATGACGAGAACCTCATCAGAGATTCGTTCGATTTGATGCAAATTTTACAATGACTCAGCGAACCGAAAAATCCCTTAGTAAATCACGTAAACTGAGGGAGATTTAGTAAGAAATCCCGTGGCGACTTCACAGGTGCCTTCTCAATCGCTCCTGGGGATGTCTTCATACATGCGCTAACCGCGCAGGCTGAAAAACCAGATTGCAAATGCGCGCAGAATCCAGGGTTTCGTTCCGGGTTAATCATCTGACCCGACCGTCACTGAATGAAATTACAGTCCGGGCTTGAAAGAAATCAGCCCCAGCCTCACTTCCTCATACCCCTGTGTGATTTTCATATCACCCATCGGTGGTGGTGTTGCGCTTGGCTTAACAAAAACCCAAAACAAACATTTGTTAGCAGCTAATAATGTCATACAGATGCTAAAAAACAAAACCTTATCATGATGGCTGTTACAAGGAGTTAGTGTTTTATAGGGTTTATAAGGACGTTTATCCTACACACTTGGATTTTAAAGCACTGTGCAGATGCCGGGTTGGCATGGTGGCGTGGTGGTTAGTACCGTTGCCTCACGACAAGAAATTCCCAGGTTCGATCCTTGGGCGGGACAGGGGGCCTTTCTGTACGGAGTTTGCATTTTCTTCCCAGGCCTGCGTGGGTTTCCTCCGGGTAACCTGGTTTCCTCCCACAGTGAATTACAAAAGACATGAATTAGGCCAGCTGGCTACTCGAAATGGCCCATAGGTGTGAATGTGAGTGTAACGGGTGGGGTGTAAAACTGGGCTGTGTTCCAATATCGATACTTTCATGAACACACTTACATGTAGTACACAGTCCACACTTACTAAGTGAACAGATTTCAGTAGGTAAGTGTTGCTCCAAATCGCCTACTCCACAGTGCACTTACCAGAAATTACGATCACGACTGCCGCCATGGCTCGTCATCCCGCCAAAAATCATCCCTGACTTTGAACAGCGAAAAGATTTTTAACCCTTCACAGATTTCTAGTTTGCAAAATGACTCCGCTAATGCAGGCTGTGTGGAAAATCCATTCTGGCAGCCATATTTCTTCTATTCTTCAAGCCGAGTTAGGCCCGCCTCTTCCGCTACATAGCCAAGATGGCGGCCGTTGAGTGCGAAAAGTGTACATTGTTCCACACTGCAAGATTTGACCATTATGAGGGCACCATCCGGGTCCTTACAGTACACTTATTTTCACCGCAATCGTAATGGGAACGCCCTACGGACTCAAACTAAGAAAGTATGGATATTGGAAGACAGCACTGGACAACTTGCTTAGGCTGTAATAAGAGCCCACCTCTTCTGTGAATCGGGAACTCGGTATACTGAAGTTGTCCCACCACCGGGTCGTGATCGTGACCGTTCTGTGCGGTGCTGATGACTGATGATGATCCTGGCGATGCTTGAAGCAATACCAATAAAAGAAAATATATTTTAAACAGCAATAAATGGCGCATTCGTAAACTAGACAGAAGCCCAAAAAAGCTGGATGTCCAACACAGACTGGCAGGAAAATCAGCAGCTTGCCACCTTCCATCAGCCTCAGGCTAAATCTTCATTAATTCTCCAATTTGGTGCCAACCGGCCGTTTCACCGGCGTCTCCCGTTTCCAGCAGCCCGTGTGTCTGGGATTCTCTTCTCCCGCGGTGTAATTCGATCGCGGCTTAATGCTGGTTCACAGAGCACGTCGGGCGTTCCTTCGACACGCTCTTAGCACAGAAGCAAAGAAATAAAAAATGTAAAAAAAAAAATAAATAAAAATTTTAATTTAAAAAAATCGCCACATAAACCGTCGTTTCGATATCCTTCATGAAGATGAGCAGAACATGGACAATTTTTGTTTATTTATTTATTCACACGGCGTCAGGTAGCGTGCGCTCAAGAAGCGTCTAAGGTAATATATCTACTCTGTGGTGAATATTCCGTTACACAAAATGGAGGACTCTTCCTGCTCCATGTCGTTTTTCCTGTAACCCGACGAGCTGAGAAAAACTGGGAAATGACGGGCGTGATGGGACCGACCCAGAACAAGAACCGCCGTCTCTCGCGGACGTTAAAAAAGTAGCTATAAATGGACAGGACGTACATATTGTTCACTTATAAATATTAGACTATTGTCATCTTTGGCAAACTGCTGTAGCTTCAGAGGAATAAAACACTTTGAAATGCTCCTGTGAGGAAGGAGTCGTCTTCTGAGAAGTAACACTAACACGGCTTTTCCCGTCGGCTCAAATCGCGCCACCCGCTGGTTGATTATTTTCCTTTAATAGCATGCACGCTAGTGTTTTCTTTCTTACTAACTGCGTAACTAACAGACCTAGAGGCAGCTGAAGAGACTCTCAGAGGCCAATTTGCCTGCTTATATTATAATAAGCACCTAACAGTAATGACAGCCTGTGCTGGTGATTACACACTACAGAATACACACACCCTTGCCCTTGTGTGCACACTATAGTTAATAGGAGGTAGAGTGTGTGCACACGTGTGTGTGCGTGTGTTACTGGGAATGAATCTCAGCTGAGAGGGAGTGGTGCTGCAGGGAAGTCACACACACTGTGTATACACACACACACACACACACACACACACACACACACACACACACACACAAAGAGCAGGAGCTGTGTCTCAAATCGCATACTCCTAATCCTTAAATGTATTTACAGCGAATACACTCACACATGTGCACACGTTTACATGCGCACACTTCATTTCCATGTATCTTTTTTGTGTCCTCAGTGGAAACACACACACACACACACACACACACACACACACACACACACACACACACACGCACACACAAGTTAAACTCATCTGTAGAGTGCAGATGTTCGCAGGTCACGGCTCAAGTTCTCTCAGTGCTGCGCTAAATTATTATATTAGGCTTAACAAATAAGAAGAAGAAGACAAAAAAAAATAAAAATAAGACTAAGACAAAGAAGATGAACGTGGCAAAAAAAATACCAATACAAAGGATTTTAAAGAATTAAAAAAAAATAAACAAATGAAGTGGAATGAGACAAATGTTTAAGGTAAAGGAAAATGAAGGGGGAAAAATAAGATGAAGAGGAGGAAGAATAAGACCAAGAAGAACGGGCGAGTGGAAGACAAAAACAAAGAATAAAACAGATGACAAGTGAGACGAAGATGAAGTGAGTCAAAGACAAAAAGAGGGAAAAAGTAGAAGACGACAAAGAAGAATAAAACAGAGATGAAGAGGGAAACGGAGATAAAGAAGAACAAGAGGAAGACAAGGAATGAGACAAAGAGAAATGAGTTAAAGATGACGAAGCGGAATGAGAAAAAGAAAAACAAGAGAAAGAAGAAGACAAATGAGATAAAGAAGAATGAGACAAAAGGAGGCAACCAAGAACAAGGAGAAAAGGAGAAGAAGCCAAAGACCAAAAAGAATAAAGGGAAGTCCAAGAATAAGACTGAGATGAAGACAAAGAATAAGATTAGGAAGATGAAGAAGACGACAAAAAGGAATTAAAAAAAAGATGACCAATAAGTCGAAGACAAAAAAGACAAAGAAGACAAAAATGAAGATGAAGAATAAGGGGAAGACAGAATGAGACGAAGAAGAATTAGAAAGAGACAACGATGCTGAAGAACGACGAGAACGAGACAAAGACAAATGAGACAAAAGAATAAGAAAGATGATGAAGAAGAATGAGAAAAAGAAAAATAAGGAAGATTTTAAGACGAATAAGACAAAGATGATGATTAAGGAGAATGAGCAGAAAGACGAATAAGAAAGGCGAACATGAAGACAAAGAAGAACAAGGGGGAAAACAAAGAACACGACAAAGAAGGATGAGATAAAGAAGAATAAGCCAGAAGAAAAACACAGAGAGAGAGAAATGAGAACGAAGTATCAGACAAAGAGGATGACGAAGAATGAGAAAACAATGAATAAGACGTGGACAAATGAGATAAAGACAAGTAAGACAAAAGATGACCATGATGAAGAACGGGGAAAAGACTAATCAGAAAAAGACAGAGCTGAAGACACGGAACTGAACAAATCATACTATATGCACGCGCACACACACGCACAAAACATGAAGGGAATCCCTGACCCAGCTGCCTCTGTCCACCAGCTGTCTGACTCCGCCCACAAAAGAGCCCAGCACTCAGAAGTACCCATCACCACGGTGACGCTCTAAATAATGCAGACTGCTGAGCATGCTGGGAATTCGTAGAGCAAGCTGCAGCGCTGTGGGGGAATGGAGCGATTCGGTTCTGAACACCCACACACACACACACACACACCATAGCCAGAATTGCTGTGGACATTACTGCTCATTTGCTGTAATGTTTATGTACACACTCTCTCTCTCTCTTACACACACACACACACACACACACACACACACACACACTGTAAGTGGGATGTACTGGGACGCTCTATAAGGTAAACCTACGAGTCTTTACTTGTAGAAAGGTCGCCGCAGTGTCACCTCGAACGCGGTCATCGCCCAAGAGCAGCTCCTGAAGTGTTCCATTCGTCTTGCACCACAGCAATGTGGCAACAATTTCAATTTCATTATTAAAAAAAATAATAATAATAAAGACCTAATGACCTAAAACATCAGGTCCTAAAAATAGATACTTTTTTTTTAAGGAAACATAACCGTGTACATAACCGTGAGCGGCAAAAGGATGCGGACGTTGGCTTTCAGAGCCTCTTGCGCAGCAAGAACTTCAAATGAATGGTTCCAGTAAGTGTTCATCAGTCCTACACGTCAGCGCATACAGGACAACTGCAACTCTGGGATGTTGGTGGATTTCCTCACGTGAACTGCTCACATAGCATTTTTACTGGAGTAAGGTCAGGACTTTCCAAAACATTAACCTTCCTCCTCTGTAACCGTTTGTGGCAGCGGTGGCGTGGCCGAGTGCCGCCGTGTGGCGGGGGAGCGAAGTCGGGGAAGGTGAGTAGTGAGTGATGACACCTGGGGATGATTAATGTTGTGTCTTTTTATTCTCCACAGTACGCGGTGGAGGGGAGAATGCCACTCGACTAAAAAGCTGTGTGTCCATGTCCGTATTTTGATGCTGAAAAGCAAAATAAACCCTGTTTCTCACCTCAAGTTCGCCTTTCGTGTCTCAGTCTCCCTATTCCCATACCGGGGCCTGCACACCGTTCTTCAGTCGAATGAATTTTGTGCTGAGGGTCCTTGTCTTGCTGCATGACCCACTTTCTCTTGATATTCAGTTCACAGACAGATGTCCTGATGTTTTCCTTTAGAATTCGCTGGTATCACTCAGAATTCATTGTTCCATCGATGATAGCAAGCCGTGCTGATCCAGATGCAGCAAAACAGGTCCAAACCGTGATGCTACCACCTCCATGTTTCACAGATGGGGTAAGGTTCTTGCTGGAATGCGAGAATACAGTGTTTCCCATTGTTCAAACGTAACGCTTCTCACATAAACCAAAAAGATCTAAAAGTTTCCTAACAGACTTCTGGTTTGTCCGTGTGATCGTTAGCAAACTGCACACGAGCGGCAATAGCCTTCTTGGTCAGAAGTGGTTTTCTCCTAACAACTCTGCCATGCACACCATTGTCATTCAGTGTTCTGATGGTGGATTCATCAACATTAAAGTTAGCCAATGTGAGACAGGCCTTTAGTTGCTTAGAAGTTCCTCTGGACTATTACACACTGGTCAGTCGCTCCTGAAGAGTATAAAAATGATTGTGAATTTCCTCCATCTGTCTGACTGTGGATTGCTGGAGTCCAAACTCTTTAGAGATTGTTTTGTAACCTTTTCCAGCTGGACTAGCACCGACTCATTTCCTCCTTTGTTTGCACCATGATAAACCTCTACAAATATGCGTTGTCAAGATTGGACTCTGATAAATCCGTGTTCTTGAAATAAAACAGGGCGCCCACTCAACATCTGATCGTCCTCCCATTCATTGAAAACCCCAACTCCAATTTCACCTTCGTTTTTTAACTGCTCATCCTAGAGATCACAGACTTTTGCCAGTCACAGGTATGTAATATTGGATCATTTTCCCCATTGAATAAATAAATAAAATGACCAAGTACAGTGGAACCTCTGGTCACGAACATAATTCGTTCCGAGACTGCTCGTGAACTGATTTGTTCGCGACCCGAATCAATTTTTCCCATCGAAATGAATGTAAATACAATTAATACGTTTCAGTCCTCAAAAACATGTTTTTAAAGTGTATTATGGGTTTCTGTGTGGCAATAAAACAGAATAAAATTTAAATAACCTTAATTATAGACAAATAAACCTAAATTAAATAAACAGATGATTTTAATGCACGTTACCTTTGCCACCATCCACCTTCATCCATCCATCGCAGAGGGATATGGTCGCGGTTCTCATGTTTTGCAATTATTTCTTTCTTTATTTCAACTGTTATATGCTTAGGCTTCTTACTCTCACTACCAT
>JAQLOM010147762.1:0-15016 GCA_030068315.1 Chrysichthys thysi
CTTGTATTTTCAGCCTTTGGCTTTTCCAAAGCCACAGGGCCGCAGGATAAGGATGAAAGAGCCGCATGAGGCCCCAGAGCCGCGGGTTGCTGACCCCTATCCTAGGAGGAAGTTTGAGTGTACAAGTGTTCCTAATGTGTTTGGTGAGTGCATGCTGAGCCACTGTGTGCATGTGCACAGCCACAACTTTGGGAATTGTAGTGGAGAATAATCGAAGACTCAGGCTTTGGTTTCAGAAGATATCGGCTTTATTCGGTGATTAACATTCACGCACACACATTCCCAGCTGTGTTTGAACATTCCGGTGGGGGCCCCTTCGATCAGCTACGCGCACACATTCCCAGCTGTGTTTGAACATTCCGGTGGGGGCCCCTTCGATCAGCTACGCACACACATTCCCAGCTGTGCTTGAACATTCCTGTGGGGGCCCCTTCGATCAGCTACGCACACACATTGCCAGCTGTGTTTGAACATTCCGGTGGGGGCCCCTTCGATCAGCTACGCACACACATTCCCAGCTGTGTTTGAACATTCCGGTGGGGGCCCCTTCGATCAGCTACACACACACATTCCCAGCTGTGTTCGAACACTCCCGTGGGGGCCCCTTCGATCAGCGACGCACACATTCCCATCTATTACTGGAACAACTTTGGGACTTATGCCAAAGTTCAAAACATCCTATCCTACCCATGTCAGTCAACCCATACTACATGCATTCACACACAAGCACACAACCACATATGAAGAGAGAAAAGAATACAAATTACCTGTCTGATAAAATCTTGCCACTTCCTGTGGACAGAAACAAAGAAATCAATTTTGTTCATGATGCGAACATTTCATTTAAAATCATGGGTTTAGTCTTACGGTTTCATTTGCTGTGTTAATGCTGAGCAACTGTGAATGGCTACTGAGGTTAACCAGTCGTTAAGTAAACTAACAGTATATCTATGTGGTGGTACTCACTGCATGTAGTTCATTTGAAATGTTCCAATGAAACACTTGCATACCTTCCTATGTCTGTGATCCCGGACATGAGCCTTGAAGCCCTTAATATACTTATAACGCATATCACAGTTCTATGCAGAAAAAAAGAACTGGTATTAGTGGGGAAAATGTAACAGACATATTTCTAAAACACCCAAATAAAAAGAAAACGAGGGAAAAATAACAGTACATGGACCATTTGTTAAGTGACCTACAAATCCACCTGATTCCAGTTACTTCTACATAAATGCATCTTTCCTTTGGCATAATTTTTTTAGGAATCATCTTTTATTTGCATTTTAAATGCAATTGTCTGCTACTGTGACAGTTAGCTTGTAAGATGCTGATTTAATATGCTAAGATTTTCATATCAAATCCATATGTTATTGTTTTCATACATTGCCATTTTATAATATCACTGTCTAACATGCCACTCTACATGAACTTATTGCTGATACTGCACTGCTAATTATAAAAATTAACATGCTGATGCACGTTATGTTCCAGACATGAATATCTGGTTAGATGCAAAGACTGAGACACACATCTCCGTTCACTGAAAAAGGAACATGACCATCCCCCTCTGAACCCTGCTAACAGCAGTAAATTATGCCTATAATTGATTTGATTTCTTCTCGTCGACTTTCCACAACACTACATGAAAAGGACCCCCCACACACTTTTTTGTAATATCCTGCAAAATTATATCCCAAAAGATTTGCGTGTTAAAAATCTTCCCAACCCTGCCAATTTTATGGTTTTCCAAAACACATGCTTCCTCTGAGATACATCAAGCCAACCTCTGCATCCTTTTTTTTTTCTCTCCGAACTGCTGTTCATGCTAGGCTGTAGGTACAGGACAGTGCAATACACTCCGAGGAAATTGCCATCTACACTTTTCTGCACACATGACCATTACTGGCTAGCATTAATGTGATGGACTGGGAAGAGAGGGTATGCCACCTCTCACACACCAAGAGCATGGCCAATTTTGCTCTCCTGACTTCTAGGTCACAGATGGCTGTGACATCAGTATTGTTCCTCCTTAAAGCAAAGCTTATTCCAAGACTATGGGGAAGGATTGATAAAAGCCAAACTGGGAATAATTCGGGGGTGGGGGTGGGTTTGAATTCACCAACATTCCTGATGTTTGCCCAGTTTGTGGTTTATAATAGAAGGATCAACTGACCTGACATGTGAACTGTAAGCGTATCATCTTGCTCATATTAGAATTCAGTGGAAGTTTTCAGTTTTGCTTCAACAGATGCAAGATCTTACTTCCCAATTTGCATTTCTTCTTGCAAGCTAAAATGGAGAGAGCATACAGTTAGCTTTAGTCACTGAGCATTAGGAAAACACATATTGTAGAGGTTTCAAACACAAAAAGAACACACTGTAAATATACATGCAGCAGTGGTTTAGAACACTTTGGGCACAAAGGAAGACTGTCCATGTGGCAATGATCTTGGAAAAAAAGCAAATAAATTTCCATCACTGCTCACAAAGGACAGGTTGCCCCTGGTTTGCCCAATGGTAGAGTCGATCTGCATGAAGCCAATTCTACGTTATTTATTTCCCCTTTAATGAAACATTATCACATTCATAACAATTGTAAAAGGTATGCAAAGGACTGGATTTAACATTCCACACACATGAGGTTTCAGAAAACATAGGCTTTATTGCAGACAAAACAATCAGAGTTGGGATGAAGTCGGTGAGTCAGCTTTTTTTCAGATTTTCTACCAAGTGTCTCATTCAAAACAAGACTGAAATCTTGTGGCTGGCCACAGCCTTTTATCCAGTTCTTAGGGGGGGCCCTCCTGCTTGTCACGATGTCGAGCATCTTCTTCCACATCTGTTTTCTACCATTGTATTTTGTGCAACTGTTTCTGTCTGTGTATACAATCATCTTTCATCCCAGCTATTTACTGGTTTGCTCCTTCCCTTGCACCCTTTTCCTTTCAGCAAAAATATTCTGAGACTCTTCCATTTTTTTTATGCACCCATCTAACTTCCTGTTTCTCACTCCCCACCTGGACACATCTCTAAACCAGAGCATCCAGTCGCGGCAATCGACTCAGTCGTCTTGTTTAAAAAATTCTCGAAGTCAAAATGTCTTCAGAGGATTTATTCAGCTCAAAGCAAAGCAGGTACAGACAAACTGATCCTCTTCACTTGTGCATCGCACTTGAGACACTTAAGCCTTCAAAATCCCCATCATTTATACAATCCGTACTTCCCTTTATTTACATCATAATCTGCTGACCTCATCTGACTCCAATTCACCACTATTAATTTCTAACCCTCACTTTCTATGCCCTTTTGACTATCGCCTCACTAATACTATTTTCTGCAGCTCATGTAATTTTCTTTTGGGCCTTTTGACCTCATTTACACTGCTACTGGTGACAGGAAGCTCTCCTTCCCGCTTCATGCTTATGCCATGTTTTTGTACTTTGTGCAACCTGTGTAACTTCTTTATGCTTATGCTCACATTTAATTAATGATTGGGATTCTTATTGCTGGGCCACCTGAAACATGCTGGTGTGGCGCCAGCCATGGAGTGTTCCTTCGATCATCTTTCTGCTGCATTTGTCACTTTTTCTAGTTTTGAGTGGATGTAGACCAAGCTCAGGCTGTATTTCCTTACATCAGATTATGTTACAGTAGACAAAAGTGCAGTTTTCGCTCCCACAACCCCAAAGTTTCTTCTTAGTTTATTAACTTGTATGTTTCACAACTTATTTTATACTTGTTTATCCACTACACACAGTGGAGTTTTGACCATCCCAATAGGTATTCCTGCTGTATTTTAAAGGCAAGTTTAAATAATATCCTTGCACTGCTGTATACTTAATTCTGTCATGGGTAGTGTTGTACAAAATAGCACGTTGGGTGACATGAGTTCATGTCAGTATACAATCCCACTGGGCTAGTTAGTCAATAGGATGCCCATTCTAGCTCACAGAGGCCAATTCTGGCTCATTTTCTTACACTACTGAGACCAGAGTTGAACATTCACAGATCATTTACAGCCTGGAAAAACCTCTCTGGGGCTGCTGTAGACAGCATCATCCATTTGTTAATGGAGCCACATTGTTGTGCACTCTGAGTCCAAGAATGACTTATTTCAGCTCAGCTACATCTGCTGCCAGCTCATCCATGCTGGTACATATTAGGGTATACTCTCACTAGGCTCAACTGGCCCGAACTGCTCCCAGGAGTGATAGCACTCGCTCCCCCAAGGGTCTGCACTTACTCACTGTACTAAAGAACCTACTCCCAGGGGTACTTACATTATTACAATACCACTTTTTGCACTGACGGCCAAAAAAAATAAAAATTAAAAAAAAATAAATAAATAAATAAAAAAGCACTTCTAATTTGCGTGACAGAGTAGATCACCACCTTTTACAACAGAGTCTGCCTTCGCTTCTACATTCTCATATTAAAGACAGTGATTTCACTTTATAGTTTTAGCACCATGTATTATTTTTAGTGCGGTGATGCATGGTCCACTCACAGGCTGTGTAGATTTAATAAATTGAAAACGCAATGATTTTTTTTTTTTTATTAAATTGCATTTCATGCACAAGATTTTTACAGAAGCAGCAGACCTTGCATTACTTTCATGCGCCTGAGTCAGCCTGAGTCTCCATCTAAGCATGCATTCCAAAGAGCCATATCCCAAAACAAAGAATTGCAGAAGCCACTCCTGAGTATGGGATAGTGCACAGAACTTTTCACCTACGTACAGCGCTCTCCTGACATACTTCAAAATCACTGGAGACGCTGACCCTTCTACTTTGCATCAAATACCCTTCAGCGGTAACTTGTAAGACGTTAATGCTCTGTATACCACATGACTAAACTCCCAACACAAATGAACAAAGTGACTTCAATCACAGCTGGGCCTGTAAGTTTCTCTAAGGAGAATACACAAGTCATGAGAAACAATTAACATTACATTTACTTATTGTATTAGCCAGATACAGCAAAGCATGAGCAGTATACAAAAGTCTGATGGCTGCAATGGAAGTATCAGTTGTGATAAACACTGACCTTGGTTATGCCACTGCAATCTCACAAGGCTGCTCAATGGCTCATGGCCATCTGCATACAAAACGTCTACAGTACACAGATTCAAAACACTGGTAGACATGAATCAGCCCACTAATGTGGCAGCTAGCTAAAATTCCTTGGAGAGAATGTCGTTGCAGAACCACCTCTAAAGGTTTCTCAAAACAAACTTTTACATGCGGCACATTTGCGTCACCTCAATCTGACTCCATTTCGCCACATTCTGTCCACAACATGCTGTGGTTATAGGATGTAAACAGATTTGCAAAGCTGAGCATAAAACCTAATATCTTCATGCACAAATTGGGAATGAAGAGCAGGAAACTGAACAGGGCAGGGGGCTTAAGACGCTGGCTATGGGTGACGTTACTCCAGCATATTTCATGTGGCCCAAATAATAAATAAACCCCCAGCATCATGAACAATATGAATTAATAAAAGTAAAGCACAAGCATGACATGAAGTCACCAGTTATAATTTGTGTGTGTGTATGAAATGCTATATCACTTCCTTGAACTGATTAAACATCCTAACAGACTTTGTTTATTGCGTAGACGTGAGTTTTAATCTCCTTTCCACGACATATTACTGGAGCTAACGTTTGCCTCAACATCTAACCGAAAGTGGTCTACAGGTTAGTCTCCATGAACACAAATGGGGTTCAGTGTTGCACTGTGGAGGATAAAGTAGAGCAAGCCAACAGTAAAAGCCAGCATGGAGAGAGAGAGAGAGAGAGAGAGAGAGAGAGAGAGCACACACAGGACACACATAACACTGTGCACAGGAGCGATGTTTCAAAACGACCAAACAGCAAAAACATTTAAAAGCACAACTGTTCAAAAGTACAAACATCAGGAGGAGGAGGATCTACTGCAATCGATATGATAACACTACAGTGCTTACCGCTGGACCAAAACACCCCACTCGTTTTCATGTACTCCGCTGAAGACAAAGAAGGAAACAAACACAGTTAAAAAACCAAGGCACGCTTTCAAACGCTGTTAAAGTGAAGACGCTCATTCGAAGACTTCTCTCAAACAGTCCAACTTCCGCTCCCCGCCTCGCGCTTTGAAGACGCCGCTCACGTGGTCACCCTGAACGCTGCACCCCATTTGGACCTTAAAGCAGCATGCGAATGTCCACGGCGAGATCAGGTCATTAAAGCTCGTTAGAGCACCAGTGTGAAGGACTGGTGTGCAAAAGGATTCCTTTTGGTGACATGATTCATTTATTTTCATTCTGTAAGGGATAACCTGTAAGAAGTGTAAGAGGTTAAGTCAAGAAGTAAGAAGTTAGCAAAATTAGTTATATTATTAAAAGTTAGTTAAGATGAGTTATGTTCAAAGTGTAATGAGTTATGTGAGTTAGTTAGTTAGTTAGTTAGTTAGTTAGTTAGTTAGTTAATTAATTTTTTTAGGTAAAAGTTAGTGTAATGGCAAAAAGGATCACAAATGTATAATTAATCAATATTTGTATGCAAATCATGTATGTGTTCATAAGCACCCAAGTTGTGAAGCACTCACTTAAAGTTGCACAAGCATGCCAGGATTAAAAACAAGCAGCACTTTATAAGGCATCTGCAGGAAAGAGTCTCCTGCTCAGGAAATATAGTTTAAGCACAAGCATGTACTATGAGTACGTAGAGCAGAGCATACGTGACTGACATATAAGCCACATTTGATATGAAAAAAGTATAAACTTTTTTTTTAAAGCATAAAAATAGATATACAGTACTGATATAAGGCCTGTAGGCCTCATCAAAAAGGCCCAAAATGTCACTTAAAAGGTCAGCAGAACAAGAGAGAAGTTGCTGAGAAAGCATGTGACTTATGAAAATAATGCTGGTGGAATAAGACTTTAAAAGGTAAATTTAACGAAGTTTAGATTTTATTGGTGGCAAACTACATCAGGAGATTGTGACGTGGATAAGTGGGAAGTCTTATAAGACATTATAAGGTGGTGGTAGCCTAGTGGTCAGGGCACTGGTCCTTCAGTCGGAAGGTTGTGGGCTCAAGGCCCAGAACCAACAAGGTACACTGAGGTACCCTGAGCAAGGTACCGTCCCCGGGCGCTGCACTGTTCGGCTGCCCCCTGCTTCACTTGGTGAATGGGTCAAATGCAGAGAAAGAATTTCACTGTGTGTCACGCTATGCTGTGGTGTGTTTCACGTGTGACTATCACTAGCATATTATTATTATTATATATAAGCAGGACTGTGGGGAACTGTATTTTGTCTTCTTTTGATCTTGTATCTGAGAAGAACACTTCTTTGTTTGTGCTTCTTTTGAGGCAAATAAACGCTTTTCAAGACATTTTTGATTTTTTGAGACATTAGTAAAATTAGTTTTGCTATATTGATGTTTTTATATGACCTATGTGGTGGCGGAAGGCCTATAAAAATATAAATAATGAATATATAGTTGTTTATTATTCATTAAATGATTGAGTGATGTTTGAATAACATATCTGTGTGCCCCAAATAGTAAAGCTTCAATATAAAGAGTGCACAAGCATGTTCATCTTAAAATACACGTACACCAAGCATTCACAGACACAAGGTGCACAGTAAACAGGAAGATAACAGGAAACCAGTAAGACCTTAAGGCACATAGAACTTAAGGGTTGATCTATGTGAAGGCATTTTTTAAGAAGCAAAACATCCATATTTGGGGCCGTTTTGGCCAAAAGTAAGGCCTAAGAATGTGGTAAACAGGTGTCACTCAAGTCACGGTGACCTGAAGATTAAAAGCAATCATGGCAAAATAGGAGCTAGAAGAGAAAAAAGACATGAGATCCAGTAAACATTAGTGGTGGAAAGTAAGGCCTTAAAAGGTAAATCTAACGGGCTCTAGGAGTTAATAGTGGTGAAGTAAGAATCAGGCGATATGACAGAAAAAAAGGGAAGTATTTTGCAAATATAAGGAGAATGGTTTTGAATGGATTTCGTCTTCTTTTTGATCTTGTATCTGAGAAGATCACTTGCTGTATTGCTTGCTGAGCTGAATAAAACTGCCTTTCAAGATATTTTTGACTTTGTGCATTTTTGAGAACTTCACCCCGACACCTATTTGAGGATTTTGCTATTTTGACATGTAATCATTGCTTATTTGAGAATTAAAGTAGTTAACAAGTTATGAGTATGCAATAAAAATATAGTGGAATGATAATCTGCATTAAAAATATGCACTCTGCAAAATCTGCACTCTCTGCAAAATATGCACTCCCTGCAGAATATGCACTCCCTGCAGAATATGCACTCTCTGCAGAATGCGCTTTGTACCTGTATCTCGATGACTCTGTGATGCAACATGTTCCATATTACATGTTTTGTCCGGGACCAGGCTTTGAGAGAGATTTTTTTTGAAGGTGTGAAACCATGTCTGAGTGTGATGTTGAAAAACATCTTTGTTAGGACTAAGTGGTCTTTGTTAGAGCTAGGTGAAGTAGACTTTTGCTATTTGGACATGTAATCATTGCTTATTTTATAAAAAAGAATTAAAGTAGTTAACAAGTTATGAATATGCAATATACATATAGTGGAATGATCAGCCTAAATAACCTGCCTTAAGATAAACATGCACTTTTTGCAAAATGTGCCCTTTACAAGTAGATCTCTGTGATGCAACATGCACTGTGTACTTTATGTTCCACATGAGCTATGTCCGGAGCCAGTCTTTGAGACATGTTCTTGTCAAAGATGTGAACCCATGTCTGAATGTGATGCTGAAAATTAACATCTGATAACAGAAGTGTGAAACCATGTCTGGTTGAAAGGACCTTTGTTAAAATCTGATAACCTTGTTAGAGTTAAGTGGAGCATACCAACAAGCTTTAAAAGACTCTCCTCTTATTACTGGAGATAAATAAAAGGTGTGTTCTTAGTTTACTGAATTCTGCTCATCATGTGTAATGCAATGTGAGATATGAATAGTGTAAGTGTATGACAAACATAAGGGGATAGGGAAATGTGTAAAGAGCTTCTTAATGTGACACACCCCAGCCGTGCACCACCAGCAAAAATTGATAAGGAGTGTATTGAGATATAGATTTCAAGGAAATTGAGAACAAGATCCATGAGGTTGAGCATGAATAGTCTATAGTAAGCAGAATTATATGTCATAAAAAGAGATGTAGAGCCAGTAGGTTTACGGCATAAGGGGCTGGGGTGGAGTTATCTTCACAAGGATCTTGACATAAATAATGACAGCCCGAAACCTCAAAATAATCTAAAATGTCAGCCAAAGACCTTAAAAATAACAAATGTCAGACAAAGATCATAAAATGTACACTTAATGATGCCTGGAGGGGAGGGGAGGGGGCATGGTACAGTGCCATGCAAAAATATTCACCCCCCCTTGGCATTTTTCATGTTTTGTTGCCTCACAACCTGGAATTTAAATGTTTCTTAATCTTATTTTATGTGATGGATCTGCACAAAATAGTCTAAGTTGTTGAAGTGAAAGAAACTATATCTAAAAAAGAATTTTTTTAAAAATCTGAAAATTGTGCAATACAATTGTGTCCCGCCTCTCGCCCGATGTCAGCTGGGACTGGCACCAGCTTCCCCCCGTGACCCTGAACAGGATTAAGCGGCAGAAGACGAATAAAGACAATTGTGCATATGTATTCACCCCTTTGCCATGAAGCCCCTAAAAAGTCCTGGTGCAACCTATTACTTTCAAAAGTCACATAATTACTGAAATGAAGTCCACCTGTGTGCAATCTAAGTGTCACATGATCTGTCAATATAAACACACCTTTTCTGAAAGACCCCAGAGGCTGCAACAACGCTAAGCAAGAGGCATTACACCATAAAGACCAAGGAGCTCTCAAGTTGTTGAGAAGTACAAGTCAGGGTTGGGTTATAAAAAAATATCTAAATCAAATCAGTCATCTTCAAATGGAAAGAACATGATACCACAACAAACCTGCCAAGAGAGGGCCACCCATCAAAACTCACAGACCAGGCAAGGAGGGCATTAATCAGAGAGGCAGAACAGAGACCAAAGGTAACCCTGAAAGAGTTCCACAGCAGAGACTGGAGTATCTGTCCATAGGAACACAATAAGCTGTACACTCCATATAGCTGGGCTTTATGGAAGAGTGGCCAGAAAAAATCGATTATTTAACATTAAAAATAAGACACATTTTGAGTTTGTCAAAAGGCATGTGGGCGACTCCTCAAATGTATGGAGGAAGGTGCTCTGGTCAAATGAGTCTAAAATTTTTACTTTTCAGCCACCAAGGAAAATGCCATGTCTGGCACAAAGTCAACACATCCCATCACCCAAAGAACCCCATCACCAGAGTGAAACATGGTGGTGGCAGCATCATGCTGCAGGGATATTTTTCAGCAGCAGGGACTGGGAAACTGGTCTGAGTCGAGGGAAAGATGGATGGTGCTAAATACAGGGACACTCTTGAGCAAAAGCTGTGTCAGTCTGCCTGTGATTTGAGACTGGGACAGCGGTTCACCTTCCAGCAGGACAATGACCCGAAGCATACTGCTAAAGCAACACTCGAGTGGTTTAAGAGGAAACATTTAAATGTGTTGGAATGGCCTAGTCAAAGTCCAACCCTAAATCCAATTGAGAATCTGTGGTCAGACTTGAAGATTGCTGTTCACAAGTGAAAACCATCCTACATGAAGGAGATGGAATAGTTTTGCCTTGAGGAATGGGCAAAAATCCCAGTGGCAAGATGTCTCAAGCTCATAGAGACTTATCCAAAGTGACTTGCAGCTGTAATTGCCGCAAAAGGTGTCTCTACAAAGTACTGACTGTTTTTGGGGTGGGGGGGAGGGGGGGTACAGTTATGCATGCTGTAGTTTTGTGTTATTTTGTCCTATTTGTTGTTTTATTTCACAATAAAAAAAGAAATACATCTTCAAAGTTGTAGGCATGTTCTGTAAATGAAATGGTGCAAACTCTCAAACAATCCTTTTTAATTCAAGGTTGTGAGGCAACAAAACATGAAAAATGCCAAGGGGGCGTGAATACTTTTTTCAAGGCACTGTATATAAGGAAATGGTCTTCGTCACAGAGTCAGTGTCTCTTCTTATCTCTTTATGTGTGTGAATGAATGGCTATCTTTACCTTGAACTGATTAAACATCCTAAAAGCCTTTTTGCATCGATTTGAATTTTTTACCTTGACTTTCCACAACATGGCTGCACAGTGCCTGAGTGGTTAGCACTGTCGCCTCACAGCTAGAAGGTTCTGGGTTTGAACCCTGGGTTTGGCATGAGTGCCTTTCTATATGGAGTTTGCATGTTCTCCCTGTGTTTGCATGGGTTTCTGGAGGTTTCCTCCAGGTACTCTGGTCACATCTTTGTTTGTGCAAATTCTGCTCACACACACACCTTGTAAGAAATCATGTGTTGCTGATAAAGAGTGTTAATGAGGTAACAAGGGCCCAGCTGTTGTTTCCCCGCAATATTCCTGAACTAGGACAAAGGGGTAATTTTATCTTCCCACAGAAAAGGTGGCAGTGTGAAAAGTATTACACTATCCAAAAGCACACATAGCAGATTCCCAGGAGACGTTGGAAAGAACCTAAAGTTTGCAGAAGCACACAAACACATACTCACACACATTCCCAAAGCAATAAGCTAATGAACAGCCCCATGAGAAACTGGGATTTGTTATAGTTTGAACTTGACATATTTTAATAATTTAACATGACACATACTGACTGTGGGCGGCACGGTGGCTGAGTGGTTAGCACTGTTGCCTCACAGCGAGAGGGTCCTGGGTTCGAGCCCTGGGTTCGGCACAAGTGCCTTTCTGTGTGGAGTTTGCATATTCTCCCCGTGTTCGTGTGGGTTTCCTCCGGGTACTCTGGTTTCCTCCCACAGTCCAAAGACATGCACAGAGGGGATTAGGCTAATTGGTGACTCTAAATTGCCCATAGGTGTGACTGTGAGTGTGAATGGCTGTCTGTCTCTGTGTGTTGCCCTGCGGTGGATTGGCGACCCGCCCAGGGTGTGTCCCTGATGTCCGATGTCAAATGTTTGATGCCCGATGTCAGCTGGGATTGGCACCAGCTTCCCCCTGCGACCCTGAACAGGATTAAGACGCAGAAGACAAATAAAGACACCCTGACTGTTGTAGGGGGTGTTTGTCTTTGAACAGTTTTCCCCTGTCAGCAAAGTTCTAGGAGTTCTATGAATTGGGCTGTCAGTTCTAAGAAGTTTTCACACCTCTGATCAAAACATCTTGTTTTTGACAACAACACCTTTTCAAAAGCATAACACATCTGACAACAAAAATAACTCTCTAAAGCGTGACAGTTGAGCAGTGGGTCTTCACACCTCTGAAAGGTGTGAAGAACACAGAGTACTTTGCGTCAGGACACAGAGTGATAAACAGCAGTGTAATCAATTTTGAAAATAGGAAATAATGGTTGAGAGGCAAAAGCTGGGCGGGCCCGCAATGGAAAGGCTAGAAAATAATTGTGGCGAACAAAGAACATAAGAAAGGGGCGTAATGTGACGTGATAATGGGAGGGCTTAGGCCCTGTAAATTAGGGGACTTTCTAGAACGCTTTTTGTCTTCACTTGTGCATTGCACTGAGAGGATCATCTTTTTGTACTGCTTTTTGCATTGAGCTGAATAAACGTCTTGAAGATAATTTTGTACTCAGCGCGTTACTTTTTGCATCTTTCTGACATGGTGATCGACCACCGCCGCAACAAAGGAAGTGGTCTTTGTTACAGAGTCAGTCTCTTTTTTGTCTATCTATGTATGCAAATGAGTTACTACATTTACCTTGAACTGATTAAACATTCTTAAAGACTTTTTGCATCTGTTATGGCGAGAATTGCCACAGATTTATAATTAATTAGTAATATGTATGCAAATTATGTGGGCTTAACTTGTGACGTATCTGTCTAGAAGTTATGCATATGCCATGATTAAAAAATAAGCAGTCCTCTGTAGTTTAGGCATAACAGACACAAATAGAGTTTAGATATCTGTATTTTGTTCAATTGGTATAGACAATGGTTTAATATCTGTAATTTGTATAAGAGGTTTAGATAAAGGTCAGGTATTATACAAATCACCTGAAAGACAGGCCTGTGTAAGAAAAGAGGAAGTTGAGCGGGTCTTACACCCAGGCACTCACAGGAAACTGAACAAGAGGCCCTGTATTAGGAAAACTATGCTTAGAGTTCTGAAATTGTATGATTATTGATTTACTGTTATCAAAGGGGTATGGTTAAGCTGGACCTACATGTTAAAGAAATGTTTTTGCTGTAATAAATATGAATTAGTATTGGTCAAAGTAAGGTCAAGGCCTGTAATCAGAAGACACACTGTATTGTGCAATGTACCAGACTTTGGAACAGGGAACTTGAACTTGCTTGCCTGGTAAAAAATTGGGGTTAAGAATAAAAGGTCTAGATTGAACCAGATGCTGATGCCCAAACAAGGTCATGGTGATTGGGTCATGTGATTTCTGAAAACTAAGGTGGCGGAAAATAACCATAGAAGGTAGACCCCGGGACAAGATAGGAATGCCCCAATCCCTAGTGACAGAGGCAGATTAGCTAAGGGCAAATTCTGATAGGCAAAGAGGATATTAAAGAAATGTGACGTGGATGATTGTAATGTTTCGACAAGAACATATATGCAAGATGTTTGAGTCTGAGTTTGGGTCTTCTTTTTGTCTTGTGTCCAAGAAGATCACTGTCCTGTTTGTGCTTTCTTTGAGCTAAATAAATTCTTCATTTTTAAGGCATTTTTGACTTTGTGAATTTTTTATATTTTTGAGAAGAGACCTTTGTCACGGGCACTGGGTGTGGCGGACTCCAACTTACTCTAGAGAATAATCAGTTATAGTTTCGTGTTCTAGTGTCAGTTCATGAGTAGGAGTATTCTCAGTCTGAATGTTGCAACACTTGGAGAGTAACTGGTAGGGGTTGGACATGCATGGGTCGTTCATTAGGTTCAGGCTGTCAGAAATGACTGCTGCTGCTCCCCTAAGTCGGCTAGTTAGTAGTTGTACCCTCTCAATGTCCGTTATAACTGCGTCCAAGCTGTCCAAAAACATAAGGCTCTGTTTAATGAACTCCCAGTAATCACCGTTTTCCCCATTACAGAGCGCAGGGAGGTCACAGGGGTAATACTGAGGGCTGAATTTTGCCCTCCTTTCTCCTTGGCTTCGCTGCGTCCATGGTAGAGGCGAAGTATTCTGTCACGGGCGCTGGGTGTGGCGGACACAAGCGCAGAAGCCACGAATAAATATATATAAAAGATATATTTATTTAGAACAGAAGGTAGCTAACAAGTCCAAGTCAGCAGGCAATAGAAGAATCCAAATAACAAGCAAAAGGTCAGAAGTTCGGGCAAACAGACTAAACTAGGCAAAATAGGGACGTGACTCAAAATACGGAAGCTAAGTCAGAAACCGGAAGATCAACAATGCATAACAGGGTCAGAGATGAAAATTGGAATCGGAGATCAAAACAAGTCAGACACGGGAAAGCAATACAGGATCTCAAGGCTCGGTAATAACAAATCCGGGGACGTTAATACTTCGCAAAGTTTTGTTCAAACTGAGAGTCTTTATACTCTTAGTAATGATGTCCACAGCTGAATCTAATCCCAGCTTGATTCGAAGTGCAATGTCTGCGCATGCGCTGCTGGCGCTATCGCGCCATTCATCTCTGCGTCGCTAATGCGCAGGGCGAAATCCTGACAGAATGTCTGCGCATGCGCTTCCGCGCTGTTCATGGCTGATGTAATGGTTTCCCATTAAATGATGTTTATTCCTTTTTTTTCTGTGTGTGTGTGTGTAACATCTTATTTGTAAATAAGATTGTGATGTAAAAGTAATAATTAATATATGTTAGGCACCAGTAAAGTCATATGTCACATGGACTGGTCTCCTATTGGTGGAGTGTCAACCAATGGCGCGGGGGTATGGTTTTAAGAGGGGTTGCTAA
>JAQLOM010147774.1:0-15014 GCA_030068315.1 Chrysichthys thysi
CCCGATGTCAGCTGGGATTGGCGCCAGCTTCCCCCCGCGACCCTGAACAGGATTAAGCGGCAGAAGACGAAGACGAATATTATTATTATTATGATTATTATGATTATTATTATTATTATTATTATTATTATTATAGCACCTCTTATGTGGAAAATTCTAAAGAAAGTAAGAGTAAATAACAAAAAAACGAAAATAGTCTGACTGAAAAAAATTAACAAAAAAGAAAGAAAATTGGGTGCATCAAATGCTTGCCTTGCCAAAGTATATGTACACTATGAGCACCATCATTTCAGCACAATACATAAATTAGTACTATACCAAAGGCATTCTGAGACAATGATGCCATATCACCAGGTCCGCAATACGAGTTTTCTTCTCACTTTATGAGGTTTTTTTCCCTTTATCATAGAAATGATCCAGCATGAAAACAGATTTGTCTTTTACAAAGAAAAGCAGGCAAGTTAGATGTTCATTAAACGCTCTCTACTGCGGAAAATTGCAGCTGAGGGACAAAAAAAAAACAAACAAACTTCAGAGTTAGGAAAAAGAATCTTTTACACAACAAACAGAGTCTGACAGGGGTTGTCAAATTACAGAAGTCTTCCAGTTCACAGGCAACTCTGACAGTGAAATTATAAAGGCTCTATCAGACAACACAAACCTCTTATTACTACCAAAAAAAGGATAAACCTGAGCATGCAACAAAAGCTTTATGGACCAATGTGGTAACCACGGCTTTGGCTAGGAATTTAAAAAATACTCAACTCCAGAAAGAAGTTCTACCAGTAAAATGTATGTTTTCTAGAAAACAGTTTATGTTTTTATCATTTCACAGACATTCTAGGAAGGCAAAGCACATACTGGAGCAGAGTTTTGAGCTCACAACTTTCTATAAGTACAGTATAAGTATAATATCCCATGAACAATCACTCACCTTTTTCGTTTTGTCCATAGCCTTCAATATAGACACGTTCAAGTCTTCTAAGGCAGCAAGGACATTTTCATATTCTCCAAGATGCTGAGAGAAGTACTCTATGAATGACACGATACATGACATCTGAAAATCTCCCTAGATTTTTCTTGTCATAATACCCTAGTTATAACACTAGCAATACTGTATGTGGCTTTAAAATATAGCTTTTCTTACCACACAGCTCTTCTGTGTCCACATTGCTGAAAAAAAGGGATCATTCAATTATTTCAACTGTACACAGATTCCGAAACATCATGATGTGAAATAACTGCACAGAGAAATCAATTAGCATTAGAGTACCCTGGAGCTGTGAAGACTCAACACAATGTTCTGTCACCAAATCATAAATTACAGGTTTCAATATTACATAAAAAAAGATGTCTAACGCGGGTGGTGTGGTGGTTAGCGCTGTCGCCGCACAGCAAGAAGGTCCTGGGTTCAATCTCCAAGGTGGACCTGGGCGCCATTTTGTATTGAGTTTGCATGTTCTCCCCGTGTCCGTGTGGGTTTCCTCCAGGTTCTCCGGTTTCCTCCCACAGTCCAAAGACATGCACAGAGGGGATTAGGCTAATTGGCGACTCTAAATTGCTCGTAGGTGTGAATGTGCGTGTGAATGGTTGTCTGTCTCTGTGTGACGCCCTGCGGTGGATTGGTGACCTGCCCAGGGTGTAACCCCGCCTCTCGCTGGGATTGGCTCCAGCTTCCCCTCGCGACCCTGAACAGGATTAAGTGGCAGAAAGTGAGTGAGTGAGATGTCTAATGCTACATCAGGTGGTGTTGCTGCTTCACAGCTCCAGGAATCCTGTTTTGATCTTGACCTCGAGTTCTAGTCAAGTCAAATGGTTTTTATTGTCATTCCTCTATTAGGCACGTGTACATTGCAAAGAGACGTCATTTCTTCAGGATCACGGTGAATCACATAACAGCACGCAAGACTACATAAAGTGGGAGATGCGTGCAAGACAAAATACATAGGACAGAACATTAAGTGTTAATGTTACTGTAAATGCAGAGTTTTGCATGTTCTGTTGTGTCTGTGTGGGTTTCCTCTGTGTTCTCTAGTTTCTTCTCATCTTCCAAAAACAAGGCAGTGTGTGGACTGAGTACTGTAAATTGTATTCCTGCTTTCTTCCCAGGATAAGGTTCAAATTCACTGCAACTCCGGACAAAGTGGTAGCAAAGATGAGTTGATGTGTGTAATTTTTGTATAATTGTATTATTGAGTTTCATATGGATAATAATTGGATAATAAATAAAATGAAGTGTTTTCTTCATTGAACAAAAAATATTTATTGGTTTGTTTGTTTGTTTGTTTGTTTGTTTGTATGTTTTGTATGTGTCCTTTATTTTAAAAAGAAGCACATCTTGCTGGTCTCATGTAGTAAGCTTGTCCTATACCAGCACTAGAATGATGTTTCTATTTTTTAGTTTGAATAGAGAAATCCATAAATCTGACATTATTATTTTTCAGGCACAGTTGGTTTTTCCTTTTTTTTTTTGCTTGTTTGTTTGTTTTGTTCCTTTTTTTTTGGTGTTCCTGCACCATGCCTGCGTTGAGGCACTTTCCCATCGTGCTACAAAGTGCCTGCAAATCAGTCCGGGAGTTGCTGCTATGGAAACCATGATGACTTAAATGATGAGAAATTCAATCACATGGGGTTGTAAGCCAGATCAACATATATTAACATGCATAAGCATACGCAGAGAGGATGATCTAATTCAAATGTCATTTAAAATTCTGATGTGTGGACAATGCAGACACATGCCTAGAATAAAATCATTCTGACCAGGATCCATTTCCCTGAATTCTGCACCGCGGCTAAAAGAACGTTAGCTCCAAGAGATATTAGAATAATAATCAGGATCCGTATGTTGATCCAAATCTTTCAGCAAAAGAGTAAAAATTGAACCTTTTTTGCTGAAGACTGCTCCACTGAAAGAAAATGGAAATATTCGCTCTTTGATTTAAACCCACGCATACAGACATGAAGACACCAGCAGAGATGATGGTACGACCCTGTCTGCCACGGCTGATAGATCTTTGGGTGGTTCAGAGCAAAAAGTCTCCTCATACACTGAGGATGTTATTCATGGAAGACTGTCTGTTCGTAACAGAAAGCTGAAAACGGAGCTTGAAACAAATGAGCATTTCTGTGTTGATTTGAATGTGTGTTTGAGATCAGTGCCTTTGAAAGATACATAACAGCCAAATCTTAACCACCTGATAGATGCAACCGGGTTTTCGGATAAAATATCACTAATGACACCATCAATCACAGCTGACCTACTGGAGGATTGAGGATGTTCCCTGAATGCAGTTTCCTTTTTCTAAAGATGTGACGTGTCATATCAAGTGATGTATTCATTTTGCACAGGGTAGTTTTGTGCTGTGGCCAATAAGGTGCGCTAGGTGAAATTGTTTCAAATCTTCAATTTTTTTGCCAAAATCAGTTGATAAATATCTTATCTTCCTGATCCTTCAACAGAACTGAGAAATTCAAATCCTAAAGATTGGTTTAAAGCACTTTAATTACACTATCTAAGCCAGATACTCTAGGTTTGACAGGGAAAAAATGTGCATTTTTTCATTATAAAACCATGTTGGGAAATGGAGTCGAGGATTTTCTCTTTCGTATTACGTCATGAAATCCTCATTAAAATATTCTAAAAATAAGATTCAGATGTTCAGAAGTTTTCCGAGGCCTTCCTCATAAACTAATTCATGCTGGGCATGATGCAGTAACAAACTTGGTATCAAAATGGAGCTTATTGAACCATGAAGCTGAAAATATGCAGAATTCAAATCACTCAAAATGTGACTTAATATCTGATTTTATGTGATGGGTTACATATACTAATGGTGTACATGAGCAAAACGTTTGGTCTGATCATGATGAACTGGATTTCTGATGTTGCTTGTTAAAGGGTTGATACCTGTAAGGGCTTATTTCATACAACCACCCCAAACCTTTTGTTGATATTGACATTATGACCGATATTGATTTTTGGGGTGTTTTTTTTTTGTTTTTTGTTTTTTTTTTTCTTTTTTTTTAACTTGAGCTCTATTAAAATTCTGAAACCATCATCCTCGGAGTCTCCTGAGATTTTGCCTAAAGCATGAAAAATAGTCAAGAGTTCCAACCTTTTGCACATGTTTATGGCCCTGGATATCATTATGCTTAATGATATATTTTATTTGCTAATGTATTGTTAAAATGCTTATCAATTCCTTTTTTTCCTGAAAGCACCTTGGTTTAGTTATGTATTCCCCCTTTGCATTGCAGTTCCCATGGAAACAAATGCCATGTTTTGGTCCAGTCTCCTGTTTGGTCATTTGCTTGTTACCTGATCGTGTGCACCCTTAATGAAAACCCTCATCTGTAATGATTTCTTTGTGAAATCTCATTCAGTTCATTTACATTTGTGAGTCTGGGTTTCATGTATTGCCCTATGTCTGACTGCTTTTTGTATCATAACATTTGCAATTTTTGATGCTGCCAAATCTATTTACTACATTATAAGGATGATGCACACAATCAACTACATACTTATTTTATTAGTTTATGCCCTTACATCCTGCCTCAAATCACACGTAACATACATTTTCTCCATGATGATGAATGGGACATGTGTAAAAATATTTTTCTCAAAGGAAATAGAGAGTACAGTGAACCCCCACTCCAATTATTGAGAAAAAAAAATCAAACAATCCGCTCACATAATCTATTGATGTTGTCTTAACACAGGATGTCATAATTTCTCCTAATGCAAACAAGGCTAATACATCAAAACAAGAAACAACAAGACGATTTCAGAAAAATGCCGCATGTTTCCCACGGTATCCGGCCTCTGTGATGAAAGGCCAGCTTACCAAAATGGCGCCCATAGTGTCGAACTTCTGTACTTCCTAATTATCAACATATTTTCCGGCCAGTAATCCATCTTGCGCATAGTGCTTTAGAATCTTTGGTTGTCACTATAGAAATGAGGACATCTTAAAACATGAGCATTAATATAATCCTGGGATTTAAAATACAGACTATCAGACTTGTGCTCACTTACTCATTCATCTTCTGCAGCGGGGGGAAGCTGGAGCCAATCCCAGATGACTTCGGACGAGAGGCGGGGTACACCCTGGGCAGGGCGCCAATCCACTGCAGGGCCAAGACGCAGAGATAGACAACATTCACACTCACATTCACACCTACAGGCAATTTAGAGTAACCAATTCGCCTAATCCCCTCCGTGCATGTCTTTGGATTGTGGGAGGAAACCGGAGTACCCAGAGGAAACCGAAGCAGACATGGGCAGAACATGCAAACTCCACACAGAAAGGCGCTCAGGTCGACCTCGGGGATCAAACCCAGGACTTTCTTGCTGTGAGGCGACAGTGCTAACCACCACACCACCGTACTGCCCAGACTTGTGCTGTTATGAATAAATATTTCATGCTTTCTGCTGTGGTATAAACAATATTAAACCATTAATAAATCGCACTTAATAAATAAAATATGGTGTTAATATCTTGCGATCATATCTACTTTAGGCACCGTTGACATGGTGTAGTGACAGTCCACGTGTCACTGTGGACACTTTTAAAAAATACAGGTTTAACAATAAAAAACACTGCATTTACACATCCCTGTTCTTCTAAACATTTTTTATTTACGCATATTTCTCTAAGGTATTAGCTCTGTGTTGTATGATATTGCACAAGTATTTCTTTTTAAGTCATATACAGAACTTAGCACTTCAGTTACACTAAACATTGCCAATGAGGTTATATCTCTTTTTCAGTACGATTTATAGGGTTTGTCTTCTGTGAAAACTGGTCTGAGAAGAAAATACATATTAAGTTTCACATCATTATCATTATTGTAAGTGAGCTGTAGGTCTTGTGCAAACATTAACATACGTGACATAATGTCCTTAGTGACAGCAGGTGTCTTTTTGCTGGTAGGAAGACATGAGTGAGTGTGGGAAGGAGAGAGAGAGAGAGAGAGAGAGAGAGAGAGAGAGAGAGAAGTATATGTGTGATGCTTGAGTGGTGGGGCCGGCTCAGCAGAGAAATCTCAATGCTAGGGGAGCCATTACACAGCTATAATCAAGCACAATGAGAGAGATTGAGGGAAGGACAGAGATGGGGGGCTGATGACAGGAATTTTGTGTTCGTAAGTGTGTGCATGAGGGAGGTCAATGTCTAAGAGAAAAAAGAGAGAAAAGATAGAGCTGGAGGAATGATTATGGGTTGTAGTATGTGTGGGGGTTGGCGGCTTCAAAGAAAGACATTTGCCCTCCCCACCCCCCACCCCACCCCAGAGAGGAGGTATTCACAGTTTGGGAGCTTTTCCCTTCTACACAGAATCCGACTGTCATGCAGTGTACCAGAGTGCTGCTACAAATATTTTAATTTATAAAACGTCAGATTCTTATCTGTGCTACCCTCATAATGTGCCGTGTTTTGCCTGTCAATGTCACTCAACAATTCTCAGAAAATCAGCCTTCTTAAATGATCCTGTTATTTAAAACTGCTGCTTTATTATGTCTCTTCTTCACAATGAAGACAAATCAATTACATATTTTTAAAATTTTTCCTTTTAATTTCACCGCTAAAGTTCATCTGTGCCAACGTCTTAATTCATGCCATTTTTTTATTATTGACATATGATCCTGAGCGTGTGGTTAGAATAGAATAGAATATGAAATAGAATGGAATAGAATAGAGACGAAAAGCAGCTCCTTGTTCAGTGCAACATGACATACATATAGAAAATAGAAAAATATGTAAAAATATATATAAAAAATAAATATATTTCTGGTTTCTACTGCTTTCTGCAAATACTATGGGCATTTAATGTATTCGGTATATCATTGTTAGATTTGATTCTTTCAGACTCTGCAACCGTCTCTGTCTCCCTTCTTCCACATGTCGAGCTCAGAGACACGAGTAAACAGTAGACCCAAGGTCGTGTTAAACTCGTTCTGATTTATTGAAGAAAGTCCAGAGGTACTTATACATAGAAGCACAGATGTCATAGTAATGTCAGGGAAACGGATTATTAGAAAAACACGTTGTATTATGGGACAAAACGTATGATGTTGGAAAAGGCTACACATGCGAGAATTACGTCACAAGCTAGAACAAGGACAGGAAATCGTTCTTTACGATATCTTAACCTGAACAAGCTCGGTCGTGTCATAAAGACCTAAATTATCGCAGGATAAAGAAAGGACAACTGGACACCATAAACCTAGAGTCGGGAAAGCCATAATGATAATCCCAGACAGCGGGGTTAATGGGTCAAAGGACAGAGAAAGGAAAGAAAAAGAACAAGGATCAAATTAAAGGAACGGGGACAAGATTTTCAATCTAACACTCATGGATTCTTTATTCCCGATTGATTGATGTAATCTTAATCTAATTGTATTGTCTTGTTTCAGTAATAGGCCTTGCTTGTGGACTTTTGGACTCTACTCACTTCTTGTTCGGGGATCCAATCTCAGTGATGCGCTTTGCCATTCCTCCTGCTGACTAATTACGGTTTTTGTCTGAGGGCATGGTGATGTGCTCTGACAGCGAGTCTTCACAGGGGTCCCTAGGCTGACCCAAAACAACCTTCCACAGCTGGGTTTGACACTTTAATTTAATGAATCTTCATCCAACTGTGAACATATCTTCCCTAACAAATCATTTCGCACACTTTCCTATTTTTAAAACCTGTATACAATCTCAAGCATACAATCCACCTAAGGCATAGTCCTCAGTACAAAACTGTTAAGCGTGTTGTGATTTTTTTTGTCCAGTGCAAATGTCTTTATCATTCTTATACATATTTGTGGCAGTTCCCGGTAAACAATGAGGAGACTGAAGGGTCGGACTGGCGGACTGTGCTGCAAATGAGATTTATTAATCAGCTTTTCAGCCTTTGCACACGTAACATACACAAACACACACACCGACTTCCACAAAAAGGAGTTCAGTGGCGTCTCCCCCATGCCGCTCACTGCAGGGAATAAAACAGACCACATTAGTCATCACCAGGTGTGCTCACTTGCCACTCACCTTCCCAGGTTTCACTCCCCCACCAGCAGACGGCGTTCGGCCACGCCCAGCTGCCACAATATTATATTGTTATTCTTTAGTTCCTTTCCTAATCTTTCTTTCTTGCTTGCTCTCACACAGATCTGCCGATGGATAAAATAAATGGCCCCGATCCCCCCTGCTTGCCTTCCTTTTTGTTTGCTGAGGTGAAACTGTTGTGCAGATTATTAGCAAGCCATTGCATGGAGTATCTTTTATCTTCAAAAGGGCCTGGAGGATTAGAGACATGTGGCTCTAGTCTACTCTAACATCATAATCATTTTCCACATCAAGGCATCATGTTTTTCAGCAACATTCATTTTTCTTTGTCGGCAGAACTTTACAGCTACAGAATCAACAATTATGAATAAAGATGTTACGATTATACATGCATGTAATTTATGACTTCAGGAAGGTATACACTGTTTGTGAGTGCCTGGTTCTGTATGCAATCCAAAAATACATACTGCAGGTGTTAAATGAAATACATGGCAACAATACAGTTTTGAACAAGAACAGAAAGTTCAGACCTGTCAACCTTTAAGCATTTTGCATAGGAACTGCACATTTTAGCTACTATGCATCATCACTCTAAAATACACACAAAAGAGTAGCCCCCCCGTGCCAATTGACATATGTATCTGGAATGACTGACAGTTATGCACAGGTGTTTTGAACTCTCCGATATTAGAGGTAGCTCAGGCGGTTAAGATGTTGGACTACTGATTGGAAGGTTCGGAGCAAAGATTCTAAAGCACTACATGCTAAGATGGTTTACTGGCCGGAAAATACGTTGATAATCAGGCAGTACGGAAGTTCGACACCATGGGCGCCATTTTAGTAAGCCGCCCTCTTGTCACAGTGGCCGGATACCGTGGGAAACATGCGGCATTTTTCTGAAATCGTCTTGTTGTTTCTTGTTTTGATGGATTAGCCTTATTTGTATTATGAGAAATAATAACATCCTATGTTAAGACAACATCAATAGATTATTTGAGCGGATTGTTTGATTTTTTCCTCAATAATTGGAGATTACAGACATCGATTTGTTATCTCAGATAGTATTGACAACAATTAACCTCCTCATAACTGCTTGAATAACTTTGGACAGTTTAGCGTATGTTTTCCAAAAGGTGGCACTAGCCGTTTGCCGAAACAGAAAAGGAATGTTACGGTGGGCTTACCAAAATGGCGTCCACGGTGGTACTTCTGCGTATGATGTCAGTACTCCATCTTGTTCTGCTCTAAAATCTTTGGTTGGGAGTTCAAATCCAAGCACCGCCAAGCTGTCACTGCTGGGCCCTTGAGCAAGGCCCTTAACCTCAAAATGCTCAGATGTATGTATGTAATGATAAAAATGTAAGTCGCTCTGGATAAGGGCGTCTGCCAAATAACAGTAAGGGAATGTAATCTAAGCCCCACCCCTCCCCCATTTCAAATATCCCCCATCTCAATCTCTTGCTTCATCTTGATTATTTCACATTTCAAAAATACGAGACTCCCTCTCTTTCTTTCACGGTAAATGGAGAAAGTTCTCAGTTCATTCATTTAAAATTAAATACCTCTACAATTCGCTATTAATAAACAAGCATATAGCTAACATCAGTTAACTACGTATATACTGTATATTTATTCGTGATGCCACTGAAAAACTGGTTGAAGACGGCACTTTTTCACTCCTAGCTGAAAAAGACATTTTTGAGGCAGAAAAACAAAGTTCTAGTGCATTATCATTACTACTGTAACAACTCATTCATAGGAACTTGAATAATGAACACTCCACATGGGCTAATAAATGGATTAGAAAACATGCTTATGATGAAAACATGTTTATGAAAGGAAACTGCATAAATAATTTTTGATGTCATAAAGGGTCCTGTTAAGAGATGTCTGTATAACAGTCATGGAAGCAGTCTCTGAAGTCAGTGCTTAGCAACAAGTTTGCAATTTCTAGTTTCTCAGTTACATGAAAGCTGTCTTTTTTGGTCCCATTCACTTCAAACGAAAGAGAGACAGAGAGGGAGAGAGAGAGAGAGAGAGAGAGAGAGAGAGAGAGAGAGAGAGAGAGAGAGAGAGAGAGCGGCTACTGAGTGAAAGACTGTTTATTGCCTCTAAAACATAATTGTCTCATGGACCTTCAAGTCAAGTAAAGTCATTGCAAGACAGTCTAGGCATCAGAAGACAGTGCAGACATTACGAGGCAAGTGCAGTGATGGTTAGAGAAAGGGCAAGCAGTGCTAACTGGTACACAGTCTGGCAAGGTGCAATAATGCAGTGAGTTGTGCAAATTTTTCATTTAGATGTGAATTTAGATTGTGCAACATTTCCTGGGGTACTGACATGCATCCAGGAATCTGATGGCTTGGGATGAAGAAACTGTTGCGCAGTCTGGCAGTAATGGCAGATGACCGGAGGGTGAAGTGTTTATGTGAGGTGTGCATGGTGTCTTCCAGAGTGCTGCTAGCCTTGTGGATGCAGCATGTACAATAAATATCTGTGATTGAGTGAAGTGAGACTCCAATACTCTTCTTAGTTGTCCACAGTAGGGTCTTGCAATCCAATATCCAGTATGCAGTTTCCATACAAGACAGTGATGTAGCTGCTCAGGATGCTCACCATAGGCCGTGTGAGAGGTGGGAGGTGGTAGATGGGCTTTCCTGAGACTTTGCAGAAAGTTCAGATGCTGCTGGGTTTTCTTGGTTACGGAGCAGGTGATGAGGGACCAGGTGAGGTTTTCCACCATTTGAAAACCAAGTTCTTAATGATCTTCACAGAGGATCCATTGATGTTTAGTGAAAAGTGATCACTCCTTGGTCTCTTGAAGTCAACAATCACTTCTTTTATTTTGTCCATGTTCAGAGACAGGTTGGTGACTTTGCCCCGTCCATTAACTGTTGCACCTCCTCTCAGTATGATGGCTGGCTGTTCTTACTGATGAGAGACCCACCAAGGTCATATGAATACATCTGTCCTGAACAAATCCTTAGTCATATGCACTGAATATTAAATTCCCAATTAGTTAACAAACAATGACTAAATGTATGAAATGAATGAATGGGGCGAGTGAGTCATGCTGTATGCTCCATCTCACTCAGTACTTTCCAGTGACGCATTAGGCATAGACTGTGTTTTAATCACGGCCAATTTTTTCAACCACAAGTGGGTTATAAGTAGCTATCTGCAAAAGAACAGAAACATGACTAATTATTTACCCAGCTGGTAATATTGCTGATTTCCTTTCACCTTGAGAGGACACACTGTGCGCTTGGCAGTCTAATGTGGTTAAAGTTTTTATATTAATAGTAGACAGTTTCGTGCAGGATTTCGGCAATTATCATTAAGTGAAAATCCAGGTGAGCGGTCATTTACAAACATCTGCTCGGAAAATGTTGCTGCCACTGCCTGCTAGGGTCATTTAAAATATTATATGTATATACTGATCCTTACAAATTTGTGAGAGAGAGTTGTGATCTCCGTATAGTGAATTGTTTGGAACCCAGACTGTTGGACACACCTGCGTATAAACAGTGTGCAGGGGAATAAATCCCCAAGTGTCCTCATTTGACCTCACAAAAATGAGGTAAACACCATGTCCAGTCAAACTGTGTTCAACAGATTCAGCTGTATGCTGATGGAAACAGGATGTTAATGTCCGGTTTTATCTCGATCAGATTTGGGTTTAACCTAATCAGTGACACGTTACTGAAAATGGTCTATCACTGCTACAATCTCTGAACATTTTCTGTCTCAGTTGTGATTCATTTTGGTCACCTGAAGAAACGCCGATGAACGTTTTGTGCTGGAAATCATAAGAGCCTGTTCAAAAGCCGTATGGTGTATGAACACAGCTCTGTTTAAAATGAGATTCAATTGACTGACAAGGCATCTCTGCCTTTGAAACCTATGTGCTTGTAACTCAAGGGCAACAATAACTTTCTGTCTTCATGTCGCTTAAAATATATGCGGTTAAAGGATGCATACACACCGGCATCTCTTCGGCATGTATTTTTATTCATAGCCTGAATTCCTCGTTCATTATTCGGAGGATGAGTCATCTGAGGAAACATGGCACTGAAAATAATTACTTGTGCTTCACTCGCTCTGCGGCTCTTAGGGAAGAATTTCTGTCATGGCATCTGTCCTGTAAATGTTCAAAGATGAATGTCATTTTACATGGTAGGTGCTGTAGTGACTCCTTTGGAATTCTAGTTAAAATGCTTTGGAATATCATCCTTAAGTTGTATATGCAACTATAATTAGCCTTCCCGATTCACATTTGGTGGACGACAGGTACTATAGGAAGTCTATGTGGTCCGTATATATGTGATCATAACCTATTTAGCTTTGATCTAACAAGAAATGCTAATCAAACCATTAATGCCAACAGGAATTCTTTGTACACACTGGATAATAGCTGAATGATTCCTCCTCCTCACAAACAAACAAACAAACAAACAAACAACCAAACAACCAAAAAAAACCTTTCCCCCACTACCAGTGAATTTCTCAGTGACTTATTATAGAATATTCTTCGCAAAAAAAAAGACAAATGATGCGTGCTACCTGCCGGCTGTCACCTAAGAAACCAACACTGGAAGTCTGTCAAATCTCTTGGGTACCGTATAACGAAACAAAGGGAAGCAACACTTCCAAACGCACTACAGGAAGTAGTAGCAGGCCAGGCTCATGGAATATAACAATATAACAGCAACACTGTCAAAAATGCATATGCTCTGTCCAGATACCGAAGTTATTTATCCTTACAACAACCTTGTCTTCTTTACTCTTGATCATTAATCTGGGTAATTCCAGATTGCTTTTAATCTCACGGACCATTATTAGGCAGCGTGCTTTACTAAGTATGGTCTTTTGGAATATTCAAGCAAGCTACGAGAAGTGTGCTGTGATCCAGTAACCTTTCAGAGCCCCATAGAGCTCATAATGCGTTGATGCCAATATCAGATCCTTGTGATCCAAACAACATGCTCATGTTTATAAGAGGGATCGACAAAAGAAATCATTATTTTAAATAAATCTTATACTTCCAAAGAGTTTTTTCACATTACATTTTAGATCCAGGCGATGCCAAGCAAGAAGGTGCAGTCTGAGCTGTAGTTAGTCTATTTTATTTTTAACAAATACTTTGGACTATTTATTACATTTCGGAAGAAAATTCTGTACTTTCTACTCACGGTATTTTCAAGCACTATCATAACCTATCTTCAACTTCATTACAAGTTATGAAGTCATAATTTTTTTTAATTATTATCAAGCAGCTTCAAGGAGTTGATCTAAATTCTGAACAAATCTAAACGGAAACAGAACTGACAGCATAAATGAGACGTAATGCCTCTGACTGGAATCTATTTCCTACTGTGTACACTTTGTATTCACCAATGCGGTTTGCACTGCAACAGCTAAGTATTAGCATTCAGCTAGTTTGTATAATCAGAGTTGTCATGCTAACGAATATTTGATTGATTAGGAAAAACAGGATCACATATTAAATGGGGTTGTGAGTGTTCCTTGGTGAAAGAGGCACTAATTTAGGATCGGGATTTAAGGCAGACTTTTTTTTCTTTTGTTAAATCTGTTTTGTAGTTTTATGTTCATAATTTTATAATGTGCTTTTTTTACTGTACTTGAGCAGAGCATTGGAAGGAATACTTAAATTTTTAATAAAGTGTTTATTCAGATTATTCACTGTAATTTTACTTCAGTAAATAATTGCTGCCCACTTTCCATCTCTGCAGCTAAGTGACAGTTATTAGTAACCCATGCTGACCTTGTTCATAACAGCAGTCTATAGCAGCAAGGATTTATAGGCCTGGCAACCTCAAGGCTAGTACAAGTTAAGTTTTGTTGTTGATACTCGTTTTTTTGGGGGGTTTTTCCCCGTTGGCATATCACAAATAGCACTGATGCTATAAATCATAATATCAAGTACTGCTTTTGCAACTCTTGTGAGAAGAGAAAATGTTATTTATGCACCCATCTCGCACTAGTACAGAGGTGGTTTTTTTTTTCTTTCTTTCTTTCTTTCTTTTTTTTTTTGCTCTTTGTGATCTGTTTACTGCAGTGCACTACGTTTATTGTTTCTCCATGAATTGTGAAAAATAAGGTTTAAAAGTTATGTTGCCAGTCTTGTCATTTTGGCTTTAAGGTGTCTTGAGCTTCGGGAAGATGATGTGCATGAAACAGTTAGTGCCAGCCAGAAAGGCACAGCAACACGGCAATGAACGCTTTTTGGAAAAGTCTGCTCTGTAAGATCCTGTTCTCTGTATTCTTCACAGGTGGAACAAATCTGACACACTTCTTTAATAGAGCAAGTGGCACTAGTTTCCCCACCTGTGTTGTAAGAAAATAGTGGTTACGTTGGCCCCAGAGAGGAATAAAAAAAAGGAATTGCTGCTCTACTGGAGGATTAAATGTATCTTTTCTTCTGGTGGCAACTGCCTCATTATAAGCAAAGGGTTCGAAAGCCTGATCAAATCCCCAGCTGTATAGGGTGGAAGACATTGGATCATTGCTGTCAGAACTTCCAGATGTTTTGTATGGGAGAGGATATCCACTTGTTTATTCTGATGCCAGCACTGCAGTGCACACTAACTCTAATGTATTTTAATATTTAGTGCACAAAATTTCAGATCTACTAAGTTGGACTGACCTCATCGATAATTCCAAGGCTCATTATCAGTGTCCACTTTTGAGTCGAATCTGAACAGAGAGAAGTACAGAAGTCTTAGTACACGGACATCTCAAAAGTAAATAGTCACCATCACTCATTCACTCATCTTCAGCTGCTTAATCCTATACAGCACATATGTCAAAGTCAAGGCCCGCGGGCCACATCCGGCCCGCGAGAGGGGTTTTTCTGGCCCCCGGGATTATATAAATTTATTATTAGAACTGGCCCGCAGGTCACTGCACGCCAGCAGCATCCAGGTACTTTACACGCAC
>JAQLOM010147832.1:4672-14986 GCA_030068315.1 Chrysichthys thysi
TGGTAAAATGAGTTATATCAAGAGGGTTTCTTCCTTTCTTTCTTTCTTTCTTTCTTTCTTTCTTTCTTTCTTTCTTTTTTCTTTCTTTTGTATTAACAAATGTGCACCTTATCTTTTTGCATGGGCTTGAAAAGAAACTGTCACAAAAGGTCAGATGGGCAAAAAAGGAAGCAGAACACAGAAAGGGTGTAATTTCCTTATGACAAAAAAGGTCAGACATAAAGTGTTTTTTTTTTTCTCACACTGGGCTGTAGAGATGGGAACTTAAGTCTGTGATTTTTGTTGAAAGTTTTGTCAGTATTTTCAAGGAAAAATATTCCTGCATTCAGAAATGAGTTAAGCAGATGGATGAGTTGATTTCTTGGCTTCCAATTTAGATTATGTAAATTACTAGTGTGTACATCTCTACTCTACTCTAGATTTTTCTCGAGGAGACGTGTCAGAGATGAGATTATTTAATAACTGTCTGACAGTGAGCACAGGCTCATTAAAACTGGAGAGGTGAAGATTGGACAACCATTGCAGATATTGTTTTGCTGACATATTTTGCTTTCTGCCATATTGTCAGCTCATACTCCTCTGATTGCTGTAATCAACCAGGCATGTCTAACTTCAGAACTGCTATTCACTGGATGTCTTTTTTTGCCATCTAGCAACAACAACCAGCCATGGCCAAAGTCACAGAGATCATATTTTTGCTAGTCAGATATTTGATGTGAACAGTAACTGAGGCTCTTGACACTGATCTTTACCCTGCTGTCACATGATTTTCTGTTTGGATTATCGCTAGAATGTACAGATGTGTTTTTATTAATATAGGCCGTAAGTGCATAAGAATAAATTATACATTTATTCTTTGTAAAGAAAAGTTGGTCTTTCATTCTCCATCAGGAGCATTAAAGATTAGAAAAATGTCTTACAGGTCAATGTGCTTTACTGATGGGAAGTTTTAGTCTGTTCAGATCTAATGAAAGAAATATATAAGGAAATCTTTTTACAGAATATGATTTTTTTATTCAGTTGAAGCCTGCCATTTCTGCAAAATAACATTAAAACTATGTATTTGATAGCTTCTCTTCAAAGAAATGTCTCTTTAAACCTTTATTACAGTTCCTTTAATAATACTTTTTTCTATTCTACAGAAAGCCTCAACTCATGAAATCTAAAGTCTAAAGTATTCATCTAAAGTATGGTGAATACAGAGCAACAAATCCACAAATGAAATGTAAAGGTCATCTGTTGCTGTGACAGGATGTGGGGTAGGAGGACCGTTGGCTTGTTAGTTTTCATGCGTGATGACAGACAATTTGTGTGGTTTCCTTTCAGTAGTTTAAAGTTGCAAATAGCACATGAAATAAACTAGTCCAGTGGGAGTTTGGGGCTTTTATGCTCTGCTACTTTTTCCTGAGGATGATGCATTGCTAGTTTCGTACTAGCAATAAACAAGCAGCTTTAAGTGTGAAGAAAGAAATGTCAGTTCAAAACCACACAGGGGTTACAAACTAGTGCATAATAATCACTGAACTCCACACTCAAAAAATGTCTTCATTGGACATTATTATTTTAAATATATCATTACTACACAATACACTGCTTCTCATATTAAAATAAAGAGATAATTTTGTAAATAGATAGTATCTTATCTTTTATATGTTAGCTGGTATTGTTCTACAGCTACACAGTGATCCAGTGATACAGTAATCCAATCAGACAATCATTTGCTAGTAGCACAATTCATAAAACAATTCAGAGACAAGTCAAAAGCTTCAGTTAATGTTCACATCAAACACCAGTATGGGGGAAAATGTGATCTCAGTGACTTTAACCAGGGCATGGTTGTTGTTACCGGATGGGCTGGTTGAAGTATTTTAGAAACTGCTCATTGGCTGGGATTTTCACACACAACAGTCTCTAGAGTTTACACAGAATGATGCAAAAAAAAAAACAAACAGTGAGTGACAGATTTGTTGGTGGAAACATCTTTTTGATATGAGGGTTCAGAGGAAAATGGTCAGATTGGTGTGAGCTGACAGGAAGTCAAACAAGCACACTTTACAACCATGGTGAGGAGAAACGCATCTCAAAATAATCAGCACATTAAAGCTTGGGGTAGATGACCTACAACACAAAAGACAACATCAGATTCCACTCCTTTCAGCCCAGAAAAAGAATCTGGGTTTTCTATGGACACAGACTCAACCAAACTGTACAGATGAAGACTGGAAAAAGACATGATTTTTTTTGTTTCTATTCTTCAACTGTTGAGTTTATTTGCCTATGCTGTCTTTGAAAATTCCATTTTGATTCCCATTTCTCCTTGCTTCACTGTAGAGTCTATATATTCACTGAAATGATGATGCAGGAGTCATGAGTGAGAACATGTGAGTGGAAACTAACCAACAATCATGACTAAGCTTATAATAATAGAAATGAAAGCCACAGAAACTCCACAGAAGTGTTTCTTTTAAACTGTAGGTAACCTTCCTTTAAACAATCACAAGTCATCCTTTTGAATGTTATTTTCATTTCCATTTTATGGGTGTACTAATCTAAAAGGTTAACCAGCTTCAGTATTAACCTTTGCCACACTTTTTTATTAGCATAATAAAAAGCATATAGCATAAAGCATGGATTCTTGCACTTGACACAAAATGAATATATATAATTTCTTGATTTGTGGTTAAAATAAAGAGGTTTATGGATAGTCATGAAGAGATTTTAGAGTTGTTTGATAATGAGGGTTTTTTGGATTTCTATGGTGATGCTTTTAAAATGTTTCAAATTTTAAAAGTGCCTCTTTATTTATGAATAATTGTGGGGCTTTCCATGTTAGAAGAGCAGTAAAATACATTCTAATTATGATGTATGAACATCAGTTACTCATTCAGGGATTTACCTCCTTTCTCTTATTGATAGTCAAGGGGAAAGGATTGCATCACTCATGGTTTTAGAAAAAGGGGTGGGTGTGGCCTGCAGTAAAAGTGATTTTGTTGTTTTAGGTTTTTTCTTCTTTTTAAATAAAGAAAGTAAGTGAGTGAGTGAGTGAGTAAGTAAGTAAGTATTCCATGTCCATGTAGAATGCTGGAAAAACCCAGAGGCAGAAATGCCAACACAGCTTGGCCTGTGAATTCTGGCTCTGTTCTACAGTTCTACATTTTTATAATTGTTCTGCACTACAGAATCTTGCTCATTTAAATCCTACCATCCATTTAGATATTATTTTGGTTTGTATCTTCCAGGAGTGTTTCCTAACAAAATTTAGTTTGTCCTGCAATTTGCATACTTGCACCTTTCATGCTCACATCCAAATTCCATGAAAGTAAAAACATCCTGCTTGAGCAACATTTTTGTTGCCTCCTGCAGGATCCAGTCATGATGAAGACCCTTAGCCTCAAGCTGATGCCTACTGATGACCTTTCTTTCTTTGAAAAAAAAGGCAACAATAGAGTGAACCATTCACAAATCACAAATGCAAATATTTAGAACCCATTATTTGTTTAGGTGCCATGTTTGTGTATCCTGCAGCAAAATAAACCATGACCATCTCAATCATCAGAACTGATCAGAAAAACACAGCTGGGCATTGAAAAGCTGTTCAGGGGGTACTAAATAGCAATTATGAAGGCACAGAGTGGTGTTATTAGGGAGTATTTTATTACATGTGGGGGTGGGTTTCTTCAGATATGATATATGTAATTTTGGAGTTTGTTTAGTGTCTAATTTGTGATTCACGGTGTACCTCTCTGAAATTTAACAGAAGGTGTCTTGTGCTTTAAATATTAATTTGTCTTCATTAACTTTTGTCAACTTGCAGACTTTTGATGATGCTATTATTAAGTTCTTATAGGAACTCCACATAGAGAGTTATGATTAAAAGTCACAAAATGCCTCAAAAGCATTTTTGTGTTTAATTAACAGACACTTTAGGTGGAATGCATTTCAGTTTGGTAACATTCCAAAATATCTTTCAAAAAATGTTTTTCTATCATGACAGTTGTTTTTAACGTTGTGTCACCAAGGAGAATGCTTTCTTGAAAGTCTGATATAAATTCCACATTAAAAAGCATGATTAAGCCTTTAATAAAGTATACTAAGTATAAAACATCAGCTTGTTGGGTTATATTGCATTGAGTGTATTGCATTGAGTTTATCTGTAAGCATTTATATAGAGTGAAACCATCAAGTAGTCTAAACTGGTTTCTGCCCCATTTCTAGCTTTAGACGGAGGTCGGAGATCTCATTGTGGCAAGAACATAGGCCTTGTTTTACTGGGACAATGCAAATAGTCCTTGTATATCAAGACACAGATTTCCTAATCAGAGAATAAAAGAAGCACAGATGACCAAATACCACAATATACCATAACATCTTTTATCTAAAACCGTGGTACTATAGTAGAAGTGGTATACTGTTTTGCACTGTTTAATGATATGTTTTAGGTAATAGTGTTGTTTACTGTTACATTACTTCTCTATTTTAAGACATGGCCTTGTTTGAAGTATCTAAGGTCTTGGATATGGAGATAAGGCTAAGAGCAATTTGTGCAGATGTGCACAATCATTCATTATTTGGAATTAGAGCTGAGTGATGTAAGCCCATATCAGCAGTGAATGACATTTAATTGAGGCTAGTCTTTGGCATATAATAGTCTCTCATTTTGGAAAGGAACATGGACAGAGGGAAGGGTAGTTTCAAACTACATATGCTAAAAATAAAAATATTAAGTATTATCTACAATTTGCTTATATTTACGTGCCTGACAGAAATGAAAAATAACAGCAGTTTAACTCAAAGCTGACTGATGCTTTGAGTGATTGATTTCAGCTAAAGATCACTTAGCAAGAGACACAGCAAATTCCTTATGAAATGATTGCTTATGGGAAAGAAATTTAAGTTATGTTATGAAATAATTATAGCTATAACTAAAATAAGTTATTACAAATTTAGAACTAAGCTGATCTAAAACTGAATTAAACAGTTCTAATTCAAACTCACAAATTATGAAAATATCCATCCACCCACCCATTACTATACTAATTATCCATCAGGATCATGGAAAAGCCGGCACCAATCTCAGCTAACTTCAAGCAAGAGGTAGGTTACACCCTGCGCAGGTCACCATTCTACTGCAGGGATAATACAGAGATGAACACCCCTTCACACTCACATTTACTTTGAGCAAGTTAAAGTAGCCAGTTAACCTAATCTACATGTCTTTGGACTGAGGGAGGAAACTGGTGTGGCCAGAGAAAATCCATGATGGCACAGGGAGAATATGCAAATGCCACACGGAAAGGCCAGAACATGAAAATATGACGAATGAAGATTTTTCTATTTCTTCTCTGCTAAGTCCAAGTGATTCCACCAACCACAAGAAAATGCATGGCATCCCATATGGGTAGTGGAATAAAGGAGAATAGTCTATCCACAGAAATGGTCTAAGATTCAGTATTGTTTTTCACATGCTTTTACTGACTTGGCCTCACCATTTCCCCATGTGGGAATCCCCAGTGCCATCTTAAGGACTGATCCATTACTCTCTTAGCTCAAGTAAATTTAATAGATGGACAAGGGAGCATATCTATCATGTAGAGGGGAAGGCAGATGCATGTGCAGAATTTCCATTTATTAAACAAAACATTAGCAAGACAATCAATGTGAGAATGAGCAGCGTAAGCATGTACATCAACATAAAAACACATGCTATCGTAAACTGTAACAGCAACTTGACAAAGAAGTGCACAAAAACCTTAAATAGTGTGACTACAGGTGCTCAAAATTTAGGTGCCTGAAATCGTGTGACTGGATGTGTGCAGTGGCTGAGCGGTACTGCAGCGCTTTTGGGGCTGACATCACAAAATATCATTAAGGATCAGACCTTGTCCAACTAACACACATTTAATTTGATCAAAATGGAAAAGCTGTTTTAATTCTGTATGCAACTTTGAAGTGGAAAGTCAACTAGGAGTCATTTTCAGCCTCCAAAAGAGGAGTGCTGCCTTACTGGTTGTTGAGAAGTCCAGTCGGTTTACAGTAGCTCTGGGTTTAGTGTTCCTGCTGTATTTGTCAGAATTATCCAGTTTATCCTATGATAAAAAATGGTCTGTAGGTAGGTGAGTGAGTGAATACATAAATAAATAAATAATTATACTTAATATAAGTATACTTAGCTAAGAAGTGATACTGGTTCTGCATCATCTGCCCTGAATCTATTCCAATTCAGACCCTTGGACAATCAAAGCAAATGCAATATGCTTTATTAATGCTGTAAAATTTCATATATACACAGTATACAAGATGAAGTATTTTGAACCTTGATAAAGCCACTGAGAGCACGGAATAGGATGCCCACTTTTCTGTTTATAATGAATTGCTGTGCACAGTATGTGCATTTCATTTTAGTCATTGTGTTCAGACATTGAGATGTGTTGTGTGTGAATCATTCCTTATACAGTATAATCCCATCTTAAGCAATGCAGTATTTGACTGGTAATAGAATAATCAATTAAAAAAATTCTGAAGCCATAAACTGTTCATTTTTACAAATCCAAATAACTATTGCTGGGTTAAGAAATTAACTCGATCATATTAGATTAGTTAAAATAAGTGAGACGAAGGAGGCATACATTTTCTTAGTATTGTACTGTAGTACATTTCAGACATTCATAAAAACAAATGTTTTACAGTTGAATCAAAAGCAGCATGTGGCAGGTATTTTTACTTTTGCCAATTTTTTTTATTTTACAGCATCTGTCCATTCTTCCATCTATCCAAATCGACTTTGAGGCATAATATATTTGCATCCCCAATAGATGATGAAACTCCTAATGATCTAAAATTGTAATTTATGCAATGAATACATAGGTTTTCTGACAATATGTGTAAAAATAAGACTAGTCCATTTCTCAGAGTACCCCAAGTATCCAGCTGAAAGACTCTTTTCAAGCAAAGGTCACCAGTAAACAGTTCAGGAAAATGTAAGTTCCATGTTATCAAGTGTAAAAGACTTTGTGTGCATTATGCTCCCTCGTTTCTTTTCATTTTGCAGAAGTATTGGACATGATAAGAGAATCAGAGACTCAGTGCAGTTATTATCTGACAGAGTAGGTTCTGTCATTGGGACTTCCATATTTGAAACATTTACTGTTTGCATCAAACTTTTCTTCAAGTAGCTAGAACTCACAGAATTACCATCATCAATTTGTTGAAAGTCTGTCTGTGACTGAATTACTAGTTGACAGTCTTCAGTGAAATGGTTTTTAAATTTGCACCAAATACAATATTCATGGTCTGAACACATACATCTCACCTGACCAGACCTATATCCAGCTGATGGAGCAGCCATGTTTGAATCCATGTCATTTTGCACATCCACAGTTGAGGGACTCTGACTCCGATATCCAGCTCCAACCACTACCTCAGTCAACAGTCCAGTGTCTTCCCTCTCTAGAGAGCCAGGAACTTCATGGTGGCCCAGTCCCAATCCGCTGTCCTCTGTTCCTTCATTTTTACCACTGCAGTGTATCTCACTTATGGAGAATTGTCTTGTGACTCCACTGACCTCACTTCCTTTTAGACTTCCACAACCACTATCCACTTGCATATCTTCAGCTTGTCCCTCCATCTTTGCACTGCTGACAGACAGATGCAGCTGTGCTATGCTTACTCCACTGTCCAGGCTTCCTCTCCTCTCTTTGTATTCTTCAGTAAATTCAATGCTCTTTTTTGTATCTGGACTGTTGTTGATGACTATCCATCCCTTGTCTGTCACAGCCTCCACTTGGTCAGATTTGATAATCATTGGCTTCCATACATTTACAACAAGTTTCTAAGAAGGGAGAAACGCACAAGATAGATATTTAAGCAATACTGCATGAGCAAGAATACTGTTGTACTGAATATCATCATAGGAGATGTGATTCAGCTGTAGGTAATCAATCCATGCTGATATTCAGTACACCAGCATAATTGTGAAATTACTATCAGGTAACTGACATTTCAGACACAGTATGGACAAATATTTTGCTTATTTTTGGTAAAAAAAAAAAAAAGAAGAAGAAGAAAGAAAGAAAGAAAGAAAGAAAGAAAGAAAGAAAGAAAGAAAAAAGAAATAGTTCCAAAAAACACACAGCTAGATAAAGCAAAGACTGAATGACAGTATGCAGTAAATGTAATATCAGTTTCATTGTAACAATTTATTGCTAGAGTTGAATTTTATGTAGCAAACACAGATAAGCAGGTAAGACAATACATAGACACTATTTGATCAACCAAATTAATTGACTGGAAAAAACTTTTATATTAAAAAAAAAAAAATACAAAAATCCCCAGTTTCCTGTGTTTCCGTGTTGGTTAGATTTCTAAGAAATGTGAAGTGACTGTTTCACTGGTTATATGCAACAGCACTGAACTTCATTTAGATGTTACTTTGTTCCTTTTCTTGCTCACTGAAACTAGCTTGTTCTCTATTTTGGTTTTGGTGAAACCAGGGTAAGACAGAAATGACTCACCAAAGCACTAGGCATTTTCTGAGGTCGTCTCAGGAAGCAAATAATGAACATTATAAAAGCCATAATGCCCAACAGTCCCAGTAAGATGAAGTAGATAATCAGTGTAGCATCTATAAACAAGATAATTATGTTTAAAAAAAAAAAAAAGATAGGTGGTTACCAAACCAGTACATTTCAGCCATGCTCAGAAGATATATAAATAGCATATACTGCTATTGAGATTACCTAATGGTAGCTTTATGCAGTGTACAGAAGAGGTGTTGTTAGCCTCAGTCGATGTACTTTCCACAGTCACACGCACACAGTACACTTTCAATGACTGCAGTGGCATGAATGTCATCTCACCATTGTCATCTATGTCATCATCGCTCTTTGTCAGTCTCTGTGTACCAAGAAATATAAAGTATGAAATCACAGAGAACACTTCACCAGCCATAGCATGCATAAAATGTAAAACAGGTTAAATAGTTCTTTATGATGAGTCTGAAAGGTCAAGGACATAATGCCAATGTATACAGTTACTACAGTTACAGTTACACTTTAGTGCAAATTGTACCTGAGTTTCCTGCCCATCTGGCCACAAATATGTGGTGTATTGAACACCATAGGTAAAGATTTTATCAAGTATCTGTCTCCTGTGTATCTTGACTCGCACAGTGTATGAGGTAGATGACAGAGTGAATGTTGGGGCAATCAGTTGACCTAAAACACAATTTTTTTTATTCAGCACATTAAGTTAAAATGCTACTTAACTACCACAGTTGAAAAATAAGAAGCAATATGAAGAAGCAATATGAATCTCCACTGTTTCAGAAAAGAGCTGTAAATCATATATAGACTGTCACTTGATAATCTATATCAAACAGGGTTAAATACTCACTCCGTCGAATATTAATAAGCCGTTTAGAACTCCAGAAAATATTGTTTTGAGTTGTAAATACTCCAACCCGCACTTTGAACGTTGAATTCACTGAAAGTTGCCCAATATTACATATGGTGGTTTTAAGATGATTACACTGGGAAACATTGAACCAGTGTCCAGGAGAATCAAGATAACTAGTAAAAAAGAAAGTGGATATATTAGGTAGTTGCAGTTATATAGTGCCATAGACAAACATATACATACACTGGAGTCCAAAGGTTCTATGCTTGCCAGGTTTTTTTTAGGTTTTTAAAATAAAAGTCAACAATCTGAGTGAAAAGTGAATTTTTTTTACATGAATCTATTTACATGAAGTTCATCTAAGTTTTGATGTTTCTATGTATTTGGTATGTCCTGTTTTGCTTAAATGAAAGTGTACACTTGAGCTGGCATGGACTCCACAAGTTGGTGTAAAACCTGATGATTAGATCAAATACATTAGACACAAGCTTCCACTGAAGGGATAAGTGAAGTCACTGAAAACCTCAGCTTTTGTACAAAAGAGTTAACATGGTTAATATAATCCTCAAATTTTGCAACACCTTGAATACTGAGTAGTCAAAATGTTGCACATTTCCTTTTTTTGTGATTCAGGATTCTTAAAATTCTGAAACTTTCTGTTTATGTTCAGTTTTAAATAAATAATTTAAAAAATCCCAGATTTTCCAGGATCTCTCAGACTTTTGAAATATCCGTTATTATAAGCAATTATCCAATCATCCAATCAGCCAATAATGTGGAAGAAGCATAATGAAAAATACATGAAGATACAAGTCAATCAAACATCAAAATGAAGAGAAAGTGTGATGTCCGTGACTTTAAGCATGGCATTGCTGTTGGTGCCAGATAGGTTTGTTTGAGTATTTCAGAAACTGCTGCGCT
>JAQLOM010147883.1:0-14959 GCA_030068315.1 Chrysichthys thysi
TCTATCTATCTATCTATCTATCTATCTATCTATCTATCTATCTATCTATCTATCTATCTATCTATCTATCTATCGTCCGTCTTAATGTTATAGATATATGCAAAACAAGCTAGCTCTCGGTAACAGGTTATGGTAACTATAAGCTGTCCATTCCTCACCAGCCTCTCTGTCTTTTATCTTTTTTTCTTTTCTTCTGCTCTTCCCTGAAGATGATTTTAAAAATGCAGCTCACCTGGACAGCTCTCCATCCTGAAGAATTTCCTGTGTGAAAACGTAAATGAGCAGTTTTGCCACCAGCTGTTACAAAGTGCCAACGTTAGTGGGTTGTTTTTTGCTAAATATACATCTGGCAGACATGTATCAATCATATCAACGTTTTCAGGAGACGCCATCATGCATGTGCATGTGTGAGTTCCCATATTTACTGTAATGTAGTTGCTACAGCATATTAAAAGGAGCACATTAAACCTCACAACCGGAAAATTAATCAACGACTTTCTTGATCCCGACCAGTCGTCAGAATCCACAGCGCTTTGGTATGAGCAGAGCACGGCACTGTGCTGAGTGTGGATTCGAGGATGAATCGAGGTTGCTGCTGAGTGTGAATGAGTGAGTGGCTCTGTGCGCTTAGTGAGTCATCTTCCCACCTGCTGCGACTTTTATTTACGGTCCGTTGAAGGGTCCTTGTTTTCCGACCCTCATTAAGATGTAAACTTTTGACCACAACTGTATAATCTGCTATTTTCTTGGCAATATTCTGATCATCCAGCGGATTCCCCCGCATGTTAACACAAGTGCACATATGGACATATTAAGACTACCACCCAGTTAACTTTTCCATATTTTATTGCCTAAACTGACTCGGATTCAGTGCTGTGTAAATGCTAACGGTCCCCCACCCCCCCACCCCCGCCCCGCTGTGATCCATTCACGGAGTCTGTATGACCTTCGAGCATTTAACCAATGTGTATCCTATCCTTATGAAGCTGAATCTGGTTAATTTTAGCTGCATTCTCCTGGACTAGAACTGAAATTTTACCTAAAGCCAAAGCCACTAGTGCCACACCTAAGAGAGGCATGTCTACGAAAGCTTTTACTTTCTAAACGTGCTGAAAATAACCAGTGAGGAGAAAAGTAAAGCCTTCATAAAAACAGCCCCATCAAACCCCTACAGCCAAGAAGCAAACACTTGCGAGGTTTCCGCTGGCCTTTTTGCGCTCACTGTACACATACCCGCAGCCTGGAATTTGGATTTCCACAGCAGGCTGGCCCCGGCTCAGCAGCTCGCTCGCGCGCTCTCTCTCTCTCTCCCTCTCTCTCTCTCTCTCTCTCGCCTTGAAATCCTGACCACCAGCCTATTTCTGCTCCACGCCAATAAATGCTACAGTTTCACCTTGACCTTTTGCCAAAATCTCACATTCATGCAGCTGTCAAAACACGATCATTCGCACTACCCATCCGATGCATGTTTGACCGCTGTTTTTACAAAGGCGATGTGTGGCTTGCGCAGCTTTCAGCTTCCTTAGTGATGTGCTGTGATGCAAACTTTTCCACAGACTTTTTGTAATGTGTAACACTAAAATGACGAACTCCATATCGCACAGCCCCACAGAAATGTGGCGAGGTGAAACCGCTGCCAGTTAGCCTTTTTCACAGATGATGGCCCCACCACTCAGTTCCACCCTGGATTTAAATTCAGACAGCAGTCTTATACACATCAGCTGAGGTGGCGGTGTACAGTCACACTTATCTGCTGAAAGCGGCGTCATTTGTTTTCTCAGTGCCCCGTTCACACCTGGCATTAGGATGTATCCTGGGTGGGCAGCACTAAGTACAGGTGTGCACTCGAACCCATTTGGAGGTGGTCTCGGACACACAAGGTGACCTCACTTTTGTAACGTGAGCGCAAATGTGTCTTGATGTGTTCCATTCATAATGCCAGGTGTGCCCAGCTGTGGGTCCCGTTTGTGAAGCTGCCCATTTCTGATCCGATCACCCAGTGTGTTGTTGATCCGATTCCAACTCCTGGAGTTTTAGGTCTGATTTTTGTGTGTGTACACACACGCGCACGCGCGCACACACACACACACACACACACCGATCAGCCATAACATTAAAACTATCTCTCTAACATTTGTGTTGGTTTCTTATGCCACCAAAACAGCTGTGACCCATCGAGGCATGGACTTCACAAGACCTCTGAAGGTGTGCTGTGGTGTCTGATACCAAGATATCCACAGCAGATCCTTTAAGTCCTGTTAATTGCAAGTTGGGGCCTGCATGGATTGGACTTGTTTGCCTTTCACATTCCCCAGATTGAGATCTCAGGAGTTTGGAGGCCAAGTCAACACCATGAACGCTTTATGTTCATCAAACCATTCCTGAACAGTTTTTGCAGTGTGGCAGGGAACACGATCCGACTGAAAGAGACCACTGTCGTTAGGGAATACCGTTTCCATGAAGGGACGTTTTTGGTCTGCAGCAATGTTTAGGTAGGTGGCATATCTGCAGATTAGCATCCACATGAATGGCGGGATGCAAGATTTCTGAGCTGAACATTGCCCAGAGCATTACACTGCCTCTGCCAAGTTGTTTTCGTCCCATAGTGCATCCTGGTGCCATCTCTTCCCCAGGTATATGATTCAAAATGTGATCCATCAAGCCAGGCCACCTTCTTCCATTGCTGTTCACGTAATGCTCACATGCCCACATTGGATATGCATTTGAACGTGGTTTGGCTCTTGTCAAAGTCACTCAGATCTGACGCATGTGTGCATGTTTGTGTGAAATTGTAGGGGGGGCATTTGGAGGAAAAACCAGGCGTAATCACTTTCAGAACCTTACAATCAATTTAACCACAGTGTGCGTTCATACCGAATTGATTTGCAATCTGGTAAATGTTAGCTACAAATCTTAATGCTAATTCGCAAAACTTTGTGCTCAGTGCTGCTGAATAAGTGAGTGTTGAAACACCTTGTTAGGTTTTTCCCCAAGCATCTGGTGGATCTGTAATTAAATAAATGTTGCAGAGGGAGAAAGATGCATTTATATTTTATGTACTGCACTTGATTTAAGGATATAATTAGGGTTGCACCGATACCAGTATCAGGTATCAGACCTATACTTTGCTAAAATACTCGTATTCGTATTTGTACATAAACTGCCGATACCATGTACCAATACCACTCCTGTTTCACAACATCAAACTGATTGCTCTACTAGGCAGTGTGATTTGTTGTCCTACCTGACTTCAATGTCTAGGGGGAGACAATGAACCAGAAAGTTAATGGAGATGTGATCAACAAGCTAGTGTGACTCACCATGGAGCCGGGCTGTGTGCTTAACTTCGGTAAGTGTGTAATTATGCTAATCGCGGCGGCTAAACTGCACCCTAACTCTGTTCCAGACTTTTCTGGTTGTGCAATCGTGCCCCCCAGTAAAACCACTCCGATTGGCTGGGTTATTAGTTTTTCCGGTATTCACGTTGACGACGTGTTCAAGGCACCGTAGCGTAAGAGGCGGACCCAACCCGGCTCGAAAAATAAAATAAAAATGGCTGTCGGTGCGGATTTTCCACACATCTTAAATTAGCGGATTCATTTTGCAAGCTAGTGATCTGTGAAGGGTTAAAAATCTGTTCGCTCTCTTGAACCACCAGCTGGAGAGTGTGAACAACACAAGACAGGCTAGGAAGTCTAGCATCATATAGTTATGCTCACTGTTTAGGTGGCTGTGTTTACTGTTAGCTATGCAGCACGTTACATTTTCATTTTCTGGTCATGTTTACACTTTGTCTGATGTGATGACACCGATTTACAGAAGGCCTTTTTTGTTAAAACCAGAATGATTAGTTTATTGTTAGCCTGGAATAGCCTGATGTTAATCATTTTTGTATTTAGCATTAGTAGGCTTGTTGTAATCTTGAAAAGAGAAAATTAAACCTGCCTCCAAATTGATTACACTTTCATGGAAATCCAATTTAAGAAGTATCGGTATCGGCAAGTACACAAATAAAAAATACTCGTACCGTTTTTTAAAAAAGTGGTATCGGTGCATCCCTAGATATAATTATTTAAATACTGTAGTAATGTTAATAATATATTGAAGTGAAAGATGCGTGCGTCCCCATGCTTCCCTGCAGCGCTTGTACTTCATGGTTTATGTGTGGGCGGTGTTCAGCAGACTGGCATTTGTCATTCATAGTATTTATCCAGTGTAAAACACTGCGCGACAACACAACAACCAGCAGCCACACTTACTCTTCTGTTTTCGATAAATGCTGAGAGTGCAAGCTGAAATTTATTGAAACGTATTTAAGGAATTTAGAGTACTAGTGCTTTTTAATCCCCACCATTATTTTGCAGTAGTTGTGCCTGTGTTGCAGTAATTTGATAGCAGCACGCACTTGGGTCCTTAAATAATCTTCTCGGCACACATCGATTGAACCTAAAGGCTGTGGTGGTTAAAATAGCAAATGGACAAGAGTGCATTCTGTTTGCTCGCAGGCTTCCTGGAAGTAGAGACCACATGATGTTTACTTAGGAAGTATCGCCAACAGTCCACCATATGGTCATTTATCCAACGCCTCGTAAAGGAGATCCTGAGTGACGACGCGCCTCACCACAGCCTTCCCAGTGCATGCTTATGACTGAGCACGGGACCATGCTGATTCCCAGTCGAGATCTCACTGATGAGAGAAATTTGGCTTAAGAGATTTACGCATTTCTCTGCTTCCGTACAAATAGGAAAGGCCTGTTCGATACTGTAACTAGATTTAAGTCATATAGTGCGTCTGTAGTTTGGGAAAGAATTTTACCATGTGGCGTCTGCCGGAGTATGCAGTTGATTTTATTACACGATAAATTCTGTCCTGACACCTAGGTATTTCCTGAAGGGCTACAGCATAGGATAATGCGCAACAATCCATGTAAGACGTTTCAGAATCCCAGGGGTGAAAGCCTGTCCTGATTTGTGTGTTCTATATGATTTTATAATGTGAAATTATTTAAAAATATGAGCAGTCCAAATGACTGATGAGCCGATTCGTAAGATTATCATCCTGATTGCGACTTAAAAAGAGACCAAGAGTTTGTTTTTGACAGTATCAGAAATCTACAACACTCATCCAAAAGCCAGTGGTAAGAGGCTGGCGTTGTTCTGTGTGAAGCTTGTGAGTCAGCTACAAATACAGTAGTGCTGTTGGCGAAACGTGGGATTAAATAAGAGCAGTTTGCTGAATTGTGGCAGCGGGAAGAATGTACAGCGATCCCCCGCTATGTTGCGGTTCACCTTTTGCGGTCCAGCTATATCGTGGATTTTTTTTTTTTGTACCACATATTGAATCTTCTATCGCGGAAATCTGTGGTTTCTAGCGATCTGTTTTTTCTATGCTAAAATATTAATAACAATATAATGTATTAATTAGAACATATATGAATAAAAATGCAGTGAAAATTCCATATGTATATAAAATAATGAATATTTAAGCAATGTAGTAAATCATAAAACGTCCTGCTACAGGCATAGATCAAGAGTCTGACGTATCATGAGATGAAAAACGTTCCTTGGGAAGCTGAAATACCCGGATGTTTTCTTACAAGGTACATTATTGGCTAAAGAAGGAAACTCAACCAATCAGAGCGTGCGTTTCATTCTCTTGGGCTCTGATTGGCTGCTGCTACCATGGCAGAGTCTGGGATAGAACAATGTGTTTTAATAAGTTAAAATGTGTTTAAAGTGTGTGGGAGGGGGATTTTTTTTAACTATAAAAAAATGTTTTTTTTTATATGGTCTCTCTATATTGTGGATTTTCACCCATCGCGGGTGGGTCTGGAGCATAACTCCCGTGATAAACGCAGCCATGAACAGCTCTAAAAGTCCTTTTCCATCCCATAACACTGCTGCTATTATACTGAGACCTTTTTTTAAATCAATCAATCAATTAATTAATTAATTTATATGACCCGAATTTTGCTGCACATGACTGGATTGTGCTGATTAGTGATGTAAGCTTAACACGGTAACGCAGTAGAGATTCGTCGTATAATCTGGCCTGGAGAACACGCGTTATCACACGGTCTGTTACAGAATACAGCAAGATTTTATTGCGATCATGTCACGTAGTGTGACGAGCAACAGTCTGTATTCAGAGTGTAAAATCAGCTGTACTCTGTCATCAAGCTATACTGTCTGTCTCTGTTCTCAGCACATAACTTGTCTATGGTTAATACAGCGTTTGGGTTAACACACTCTGCCTGTGCCAAATGATGGAGACTGATTACTCTGCTGACTGAGCTGATCAGCGTAGCGTTGGTTTTTTATTATTCCAGCTTTGTATTGTAAACACTGTTAGGAAAGCGGCATTTTGGCCGAGAGTGTGACGTACAAGGCTGAGTCAACCCCGATTGCTCCACTCTGTCAGCTGCTTGTTTTCTGTAAAACAGTTTCCATGCTACAGTTTGTAGATTGTTAAACTAAGCTCCGAATAATAAGGCATTTAGAAACCCGTGTAAACTGGTAAAAAGCTGGGGTCAGACAGTGACAGAGCGCTTATGCTGTCAGTCGGCTTGGCTAACGTTTTTTGGCTTTTCTCAAGCTTCATAAATCACCCCGAGAAAAAGATTGTGAAACTCTTTCCAAAAGCCATTTGTCATTTTAAGGAAAGCCTGGAGTTTATCTAGAAAATGTATCTGTACGGATCTCAGCATCCAGGTAATAACTCTGCTGGGAAATTATAGAGCTTCACTGGGAAACTCTTCGACTGTTTGGTGGTGATGGATTTGGGTATGAGCTCCTTTTCGGTTCAGTTTGCAGACACCTAACGATTTTGAATGCGTTGTCGCAGACTTTGTAAATGGATTCCTTTAATGAGTCCGGTTTATCAAAGGGCTGCTTTCAGTAGAGCCGCACTAATCTGAGGATCAGGTATGTCTGATATTGAATACAAATATCAATAGTTCTTTGAGTCAGGGCTTGAAAGATGCATTGTTGTAAAACTGAAGTGTTTATTTTTGTAAGATTTCGCTGAAAGGTAACGTCCCCAAAGTGAATAGAAGCTTAATGGAACTATTCTCAAGAATGGTGGAATGCAAACATGTAAAGTCTAAACAATATCTGACTGTCTGACTGATAAATAATTTCAGGGAATGGATTAGTAGCTAGGAGAAAAAATGGCAAAAGAGGACCAAAAAAACCCTGAGGGTGGCACAGTGGGTAACAGGAATGCCTCAAAGCTCCAGGTTCAATCCTGAGTTCAGGTTACTGGCTGCGCGGCAGTGCACTTGTTCTCTCGGTCTCCGTGGGTTTTCTGGTTTCCCCCCAAAACAGGCTGGTATGTGGCCGAATTGCTTCTAGGCGTGAATGCGTGTGCATGTATTCCCGTCTCTAGCAGAGGATAAAGTGGTTACTAAAGATGAATGAATGACTGGAGTGGCTGTGAGTATACTCGGGGATGCCTGTGTGTGGGGAAACAGATATCCATTATCTCGCCCATACGTTTGCTTCCTTTAAGGTTAACAACTTGAACTGTTTTAGTAAGTCCTTCACTCAACACTGTGAGAGAAATATTTGTACTGTGAGAATAGAATCAGATCGCATTACTGGGCCTGTAATTCACAACAGTGAGCGGTTCAAATGTACACTGTTAATAAGAGCATCTATTGCAGCTCACCATGCCCTCTTTCAGTGTGCAGTAAACCTCCTGTCCTGCCTCTTTACATTAGCTTTTTCCAGATTGATTTCATTTCGGCAACAAACCAGTGTAGTTATCAGTTATTAAAAGGTGTGTGGTTCCATATGAATGACCCATGCAGTCAATTCCTGTCAATACAGGATGTCCAGCTGAAGGTCTCCTCATGGGGTCATGAGGAGGTTACACCTGTGTGATGGCTCCCCTGCTGGCTCAGCATTTGCTCCTGAAGTGTATAATAAGCAACCAGATGAATGTGTTTGGACTTTCATTTTCCTCTAAAAATAGAAATAAGACTTGATGGGCCATGTGGTATGCAGCAATACTTTTGGTCATGAGGACATTTACCATTTGACTGAGGCAGGGATCACAAGGACCAGAGGTAGCAGCAGATTTTCTTCTTTGCTTTGGTTTGGCAGTTGAACAGTTGATCGCTAGCATTACGTCAGTGACAGTAGGACTGTTTCTTAATACAATGCACATCAATCACAGTTTAGTTTATCCTTAGTTTGTTTCAGGTGTTTTGACCAATCAGAGCGGTAGGATTCTTATAAAAGTGGGATGACTGAAATGACAAGAAGGCCATTTAATGAACGGACACCGTGAAGAGCTTTATTATAGTCATCTCAAATTGCATGTGGTTGTACGACATGTCTTCTAACAAATATCACAATTTCCTGGGGGGAAATGTGCACATGTATACTCCTGTATGCCAACTAAATGATGATGTTCTTGTGATTTTCAGGAAACGGATCAACCAAATGAAACAAGCTTGTCTCGCTTTTTTCTTTTCTTTCTTTTTCTTCTTCTTCTTCCTTTTTTTTTTTTTTTTTAAACTTTCCTACCCCAGTCCCAGTTGTCCCAACAGCTAAGCTTTATTACTGGTATTCATGTGTAATTAATGGGTTAATGTTGATTCCCTGAATTTCCCCATGCGAGTTACGAGATTCTGTATTTTCTTATTTTCCCACGGTTGTGTGGGGAGAAGTGGGTGTGGCATGGGGTGTGGTCCCATGCCGTGAACTTTAACTTAGGGTGCCACCCTTCTTCTATCTCTCTCTCTCTCTCGGTGGGGACTGCGCAACAGGAGAGTGGCTGTACATTGTCGAAGGATTAATAAAGGCATTCCTTAAGACCCAGTTTAGTTGTCCCGTTGAACCGTTTCTGTTAAAAACACAACGCACAACTTAACAGAGGGAGAGCAGAACGTTCCCGTTACACTTGGCGTCACTTAGGAACAAGACAGAACTTCTTTGAGTCATGGAATTATCATGGTCTGAGCATTACAATGTGCGCTGTTGCTGCCACTTAATGTTTTTCCATGGTCACCCACCCTGAGGGTCGATGAAACTGTTCTCCAAAAGTACTGATGCATAAAGTCACGCCACGCCTCACCTTATTCTCAATCTCTCATGCAACACATTAGTGTCGCTTTGTTTTTCTTTACTAAGAGCATACATAATGTGTTATGTTTCCTGAATGACCCCTAGTAGGTTGAATTTAAAGCAGTTCTATTTTTATGTATGCCACAATAAAATAGAATTGGTTATCTGTCACTTGTCGTGAAGTGTTGCCGCCGTGGTATAAGATATGCAGAATGCCTCTCCGAGTGGTTGTTGTCTTATTTATCGACAAGCCTCCAGATGGATTCCCTAATAACAACACAGCCTTGCAATCTGTGAAACAGCATAATGTATTTGCACAGCTTTCATTAATAAAGAAGACAAATAGCAATAAGTGCAAAACTGGAATACACACGGGCAAAGACAGGCTAAGCTGTGGGGGGAAAAAAGATACATTTTTTTGTCATATGGAACAATGGTCTCAGAGTCCCTGCAGACAGGATAAGAGTGAAATCAGGAGCAGTGGAATGAGGGACAAATTGGGGACAGCATGTCTAGTAGAGAAGGGGTTGCGGAACAGAGAGGTGGGTGAAGCAACTGGTCGTGGGTCTCCAGGTCCTGTTGCCATCAACAGTCCTAGTCAGTGATTTTCAGAGGACCATTAGGTTCCTGTGTATACTCTAACTGGCCACCTTAATGGGAACTTTGGTATAACTGCCAACCCATTCATTTATCCATGTACCACTGGTGCAGTGGTAGCCTAGCAGTCAGGGCATTGGCCCTTCAATGGAAGGTTATGGGTTCAAGGCCCAGGACCAACAAGGTACACTGAAGTACCCTGAGCCAAGGTTCTGTCTCCAAACGCTGCTCCCCAGGCTATGTGCTGTTCGGCTGCCCCCGTTTCACCTCGTGAATGGGTTAAATGCAGAGAAGTAATTTCACAGATATGATGTGCTGTGGTGTGTTTCATGTATGATAATCACTAGCATCACTTCTTCTTCTTCTTCAATCACGGGGCCGCTGCATAATGTAGAAAACCATGCAGACACTGGTCAAGAGCTTCAGTTGATGTTCACATCAAACATCAGAATTGGGGAAACTGCTGATCTCCTGGAATTTGCCTTGTTTGATCAGAGAGGTCAGAAGGTAATGGTTAGACTAGTTTAAGCTGACAGGAAGCCTATGGTAACCCAGACAATAATTCTGTACAACAGTGGTGTGCAGAAATGCAGAACAAGGAAAAACCTTGGGGCAGATGGGCTACAGCAGCCCAAGACCACTGGTTCCACACCTGGCAGCCAAGAATCAGGCATATGTGGCTACAGTGGCCACAGGCTCTCAGAATCTGGACAGTTGACAATAGGGGGGGACAAAAAAAAAAAACAGGTGATGGTTTTTCCAGTTTTCAACCATCAGAACCAGTCTGTCCTCTCTCATTAGCAAGGCATTTCTGCCCACAGAACCGCCACTAAGTGGATGTTTTTTGTTGTCCACACCATTCTGTATAAATTTTAGAGACCGTTTTGTGTAAAAATCCCCAGAGATCAACAGTTCTGGATTACTCAAACCAGCTCATCTGGCAGTAACAAGGCACAGTCAAAATCACCGAGATACTCTTTTATTTGAACATTAACTGATGCGCTTGACATGTAGCTGTTTTGATTTTATGCATTGCTCTGACACGATTGGCTCACTGCACGGGTACATGAGCAGGGGTACAAGTGTTGCTGTTAAAGTGCCTGAAAGTGGCTACACTGAGTTTATTGGTGTAATTGAAATATCTGATAAGCAGGGCAAGGAGAGCAGTAGCAGTGGTGCACAGGACAATGGAGAGATGGCTGCTGTGGGAATTTGTTCTCTATGTGGGGTGTCTGGAGATGTAAGGTTGTGGAGCTTGTCTGGCTCCTGGGCTTTCTGTTTGCATAGGGGTGTGTCCCTGGTGCATTTTATGGTTTCCATGGGAACTCCTCCTGCTTCGGCCGCCTTCTCCCCACAGAGTGGAGAGCCACGTCCTCACTGACTTCTCCAGCAAGGTTCGGCTCGCTTTCGTTCACATTGCTAGGAGAGGAGAGATATGAGCTGGCCTTGAGGCTACAGGATGACAACACTAGTGGCTTTACATTTTTCTTTCTAAACATTCCACGTTCCTTACACAATCTGAGAACAATTTCGAGGAATTTGTTATTCCAACAAAATACCTGACAAAAAGGACACTTTTTTAAAACTGTCTCTTATGTATCTTCTTTCTGTCTCTTTCTTGAGCTTTACTTTCTTGGTCTATTATACACCTCTCCTTTGCTGAGGTATCTAGAATGGATACACTTGGAATGGAAAGCATACACATTATTCATGGGTGACAGATGGGATTGAAGTGCAGCTGGGATGACAGGCAGCCCATAATATTCAGCTCATCTGCACATCTGAATGCAGAATGGGGGGACGACAAAAAGAATCCCATGCAAATCCATGTTCTCTTTCTTTCTCCTTATAAGGAGTTTGCCATCCCATCTGGCTACTCTGTCAGCACGTTTGGCAGAAGGTCATGGTCTAAAACTCTGGGCAATATGGGCTTGCATGATGGCCAAGGAATCCAAATGACTTGCCAGTATCAACCAGAATGAGTTTGAGAGCAGTTCGGATTGGTCGACATGACTGGCCAGGATGTGTATTAAAAGCTCGCTACTGGTGCTGACTGTAAACCTCTGCAGCTGAGCTGTTCAAATAATTAAGGGTGCATGAGGGTTTCCTGGGTTTTCTCTTGAACGGATGGGAGCACTATAGTTTAGATGCGCTCCAGGCAGATCAGTTAGGGTAGCCACACTCCTATACTACCTGTAAAAGGTAATAAACTGTCCCCGTTATGCAACAAAAACTTCTCACTGAAGTGAGGGTGTCAAGGGTATATCATTTGTATTTGTTTTCATGGGAAATGTCAGTGTTCTGTGCCTCAAAAGAAAAAAGCTCATGTAAAGTGCATAATTTGAGCATAAGGAGCCCTGTTGTACTCTTTGAAGGGTGCATTTGTGTTCCTTGGGGAACAATAATGTACCGGTGCAGTATCCGTTTCTCTGACAGCATACCATGAAAACAAGTGAAACTGGGCCAAGTGGAGGGGCTACTGTGCCAGGGTCCTATAGGGATTTCAAGTACGTTTGAAATGCACTGTTAGTGAAATTCTGAGAGCCAGTTGGCTCTGTTTCAGCCCTTTCTCCTTCTGACGTAATACGAGGAGTGATGAAAGCTAATGCTGCGTCTGCCTGATTCTTCTGCTCCATTACTGTCCTTTACTGTTAGTGTGCATCCTGAACATGGTAATCTAGTGTGTATCCCTGTGTCTGTGCAGCTCTGTATTGTGTCTCAGGATCGCACACAAAGACAGGCTGTCGGTGAACACGTTTGTACGTCAGCCTCGCCTTGTTGAGTCGTCGTTTCTACATTAATAGTTGCAGCTCATTGGAGACAGATTTGAAACCAGACAGTGCGCAGGTTTGTCTGAAGAAAGGCTTGACACTTTTTGCAGCTGGAGCTGGCTGAGGGACTCCGTCACAGGAAGCAAAGTCAGCTCCTTCCATTGCTGACATAAATACAGTGTTCCGTATTGGGTGTGTGTGTGGTGTGTTTTTCTTCCCGCAGCCTGTTTTCACTGGAAGCTCCGAACCTACCAGGCTTCAGCTATAGGAGAAGAGAGACTGTGCTGGAATGCATGCTACATGCTGTAATTATAGGCTTTCAGAGAGAGAGAGAGAGTGTGCGTGTGTGTGTGTGCGCGCACACACCTAGTAAACAGCAAATGCAACTATTTTTAGATCTTGCATATTCCGTACAGTCCAGGCACATGCAAAGAAATGCTATAAAGCAAAGATGCCTTCAAAAATAATGAAATGAGACCTTTCTAGATTTAAAAAAATCCACTCTAAAAGCATAAACAAGCAATAAATTATACAAAGGCAATATTTGGTGCGACATCTCCGTTACGCTTTGTACAGTTTCATAAGGAAATTAACTGTTAAGTTTTTCTGAGCATCTTGGAGTATTTCCTACATTTCCAGGAATTAGACTGGAGAAAGCTCTATCTGGTTCTCGAGATGAAAGTTTGTACTATAATACAGCACATTTACAAAATGTCATATAGGACTTCATCAACATAATTTCTGGCCTTGCTGTCCCAAATTTCTCAATAGCTGTTAGAAATGTTTAACTTGAACACCACACTCTCCAGTGCTGTGTGAACTGGAGCTTTTGGGGTCCGGTCCCTACAGAGAGGTGCACTCTTTAAGAACTATGTTAAAGATGAAACTCGTTCACAATGCTATGCACAGACATAATGTGCTGCGTATTCATCGTTGAGTGAAATATTAATATTTAGTTAATTATCAGCCCACTTCAACTTGATACAAATGCTTCTGAGGAAATGGGCCTACTTCACATTGAATTAATTATGCAGGAAATTGTTCCTTGACCTTTCTATCATAATGCTTCCCCTGTTGGCCTCCTAGTCGTCTGAATCTAGCTCTGCAAATTTACTTCTCCCCGTAGCTCCCTCCTTCAACTCTTCTGCTCTCTTTTGAATTTTCCTCCTTTTGGAAAGCTTCTCCTTCTTTAAGCACCCAATATTAACAACACTGAAAACAGGTATTGCATTTGACCAAATTTAAACATTACCATTTACCATCTCTTAAAGAAAAATAAGGTGGCTGCTGTCACCTGGATCTGCTTGTTGGTAGAAAAGTCATCGCAACCTGAATGATGCATGTTCAAGAACTTAATGAGCAGCTCGTGTCTCAAGCTGGGAAGAAGCTAACTGCCACATTGGCTTATATTGCAAGCTGATCTGGGCGTTTACTTCTTTTAAGAAACATGGAAATATCTTGCTTTATTTATTTATTATTTATTTTTAAAGATAGAAGCCAACATCAAGGTTTTCTTGTGATGTAAAAGAAGCTAACGCTTTTGTATAGCTGCCTGAATGTTAGCCTGTCAGCTAACTAGCTAAGGGTCATGTGACGCCATAATACAGGTAGTATTGTGTGATGTGATGCAAACATGACGTGATGCAAACATGACATGCTGCACATTGTTTGGAAGCATGTATGGAGATTTTTATTCACCGGGAATTCCACTGGTTCTGTCATTCATCGTTGATCATTTCCACAACTTCAAAAGATTCACCTGGAACTCTCAAACAACTTCAACTGGACCAGGTTTGGATGATACAGCGTCAAAAGACAGGGGGCCTAGGGCATCGCGTTGCATCAGGGCATTCTTTTCCCCCCTCCTTTTTTTTTTTTCCTTCTCACGGTCCCTATAGACGTGCCTATCCAAAGGTACACCATAATTTGGACGGTGTGCTGATTTCATTTGGATTTTATTAGCAGTTTGGGGCCTACCGGTGTTTATATTACCACAGTAAGATCAGTAAAGCCATTTTTTTTCCACCAGAGAAAACCAGACAGTCTTTGTTGGGCTCTTTTGTATGAAAAGTGGTTTATTGTGTATTATGTTGCATCCTTTACTGCCATGCAGACATTTTCCTGTAACATAAAATGTTTTGTTGGGAAAATCTATGTTCTATTATCTATTAATAATCTATTATTATTTTTTAAACTAACTCAGTAATGCAGAAGTCACAAAATATACATCTAAAACAAAATTTCTGTTTAAAACAGTTAGTGATCAAGACTACTGTACTGTACAGTATGTATATTGTCGAAGTGTGTGTTCTCCACCATGTGTGTCAGAAGAGCAGAGAGCTTTCAGTGTGATCATGAAGGTCTCTCTGAGTCATGGGAAAGCATAAATACCCAGCCTAGCACTTCATGTGAGCAGGCCTGTCCAAATGGTCATTTGGACACACACACACACACACACACACACAGTATCCTCATGAGGACATTCACTTTCAACGCGAAAGTCAGTTTTTCTCATGCGG